>JASAMX010024225.1:0-24338 GCA_030248175.1 Microlaimidae sp. YZB2_3 | reverse complement strand
ACGTTGCTTTCCGGTTCATTTACATATTATTCATGAATAATTTCATTTTTGTGAATAAGAGGTTTCATTATCCTAAATCACTATTATTTATGTATTTTAGATAGCTTTAATATATTACAGTGATTAGGGAATATTTTTTTCTAATTTACAAAAAACAAAGGGGGGAGGGGACCCTTACAAAATTTTTTGCCTTGCCAGAATTTAAGGAGGGATTAATCCCCCAATCCCCCCTGGCTACGGATATATGTATACTATTCTATTAATATTGTTCATTTATAGAATATAATATAACAGAAATCACAGCCGGGTGCTTCCAGGAAATTGTATATTTTGGCCATGTCTACCAGACACCCTCATCTTAGAATTTTAATTTGTGTTATGTGCAAATGATTGATATGCAGCATTCGTTACCGTAGTTGTATAATTGATTAGTCATCGACTGAACTTCCGATATTATTTAAGTATATTCTTGGCATTGGCACGATGCAGCTGAAACAAACACAACAATTATAATATTGCTACTATTTATCAGAAAAATATCTTCTCCGTTTTGTTTTTGGATTACAATAATGGAAATAGAAAATATTGTCGCAAATACGGTCTACATAAAAGCTCGCGAAAGTAAGTTGTTGATGAAAAAATATATACCTAATGTATAAATTTTTATGGTTTATGGCGTGGTAACCATAGATGTTTTTGGTCGGGTCCGCTAGGGGGGGAGTCCACCCCCGGGTGGAAGGCCAAAATTTTTTTAGTGGAGGGGGGTGGAGGGGAGTCCGGACCCCCCCAGGCTTTTTAGGGGTGGTCGACCCCGCGTGCGAGATTTCAAATTTAGGAAGGGTGGGGGGTCAGGGAGGTCCGATTTTTTAACAAAATTTTTAATTCAATAATTTAAGTATTTTTAGGTCTAATATTGAATTTTATATACTAAAACAGCCTATATAGGCCTAAAAAGTGTATTTAAACACTGTTTTTAACTAAAAACCTGTGTTTTTGACAGTAAATAAAAAAATATACTTCCAAATTGGTCGATGGGAGGGGGGTCCGGCCTTCCAGGGGGAGATAGGTCGGACCGCTCTCGAGCTTGGGGGGAGGGGGGGGGCCCTGGATTTTTTCCAGGGGGGGGTCCAAAATTTTGGCTCTAGGGGGGGGGGGGTGCACCCCTCTGTCCCCCCCCCCAAAAAACATCTATGGTGGTAACGCGGTCTTTCCTGATTATAAAAAATTAACTGAAGACATTAAAATAAATTTGATTTCAGGTAAAAAAATTTTCAATAAAATTTATTTTAATCAAAGCAAGGTATATTGTTTTACAAAATGTTATATAAAATAATTTGATAATGACATGGGCAAAAAGAAAACAAAGCCTTTTCGTGTACAGCCTCCTGGATTTTGGAGAGAAATTAAAGTTACCTATTTAGTTTCATTAGGCAATTAAAAAAATATGGATTTTTAGAAGTTCCTTACATCCTGCATTTAAAAATTTAATATTACATTGCTATTTCGAATTTTCTTCATTGCGCCTTCAGCTTAAAGTGCGTCCACAAGAGGATCTTGTTATACCTTAATGTTTCCAGACCTGTGCACGCTCTGGAAATGCCCTCCCTTTATTGGAGGAATTGCCCCCATAAATGAACAAAGGGGAGTAGTGTGGGGTCCACCCCTTCCCTAGCCTCGAAATTTTGGGGCCCTCTCCCCTAGAAAAAAAATCCAGGGGGGGCTCCCCTCCCCCAAAATTTTCAAATTTTTTACCCCTGATCCCCCTCTAGAATTTGAAATCTGACCCTCCTCCCCTCTCGAGAAAATTTTAAGTACTTTTTTTATGCTAAATTTTTTCCCAAAAACGTGAATTTTTAACACAAATTCATGTTTTTACACCCTTTTTATACCTAAATATCGCTTTTTATTCAATAAAATGTAGTATTATCCTATAAAACAAACTATTATTAAAGTTATTATGGTTTAAAACTGTTTTGCTTTGGACACCGGACCCCACCTGACCCCCCTCTAGATTTCAAAATTTCGCACCCCGGGTCGACCCCCCTAAAAAGCTAGGGGGGGTTCGACCCCCCCTAGGACCCCCCTCCTAGATTATGAAAAAGTCATTTACCCGGGGTAAACACCCCCCCCCCCCCTAGCTTTTTGACCGTGTTCATCTATGTGTATAATACACTGTTTTTGGCCTAATAACCTATTATCTAATGTTTTTAGCGATAAAAACATGTTTTCTTAGTTAAAAATTACATTAGCACACATTGACAGAACCTGGATTTCACAAAAAAAGAATTAAGAGACCTTTCAAACCCCTTGTCTACACCCACATTGTAAACCAAAACACATGAGCAGCATCTCGACACCATGTTTTTTAGGGTACCTATCTACCTATATGAGAAAAATCCGAGCCAATGCTATAGGCGGCTGGAAAATTTAGGAGGGGGGAGGTACATCAATCAACCAATATGATTGTTTGTTTTACTTTCTGTGTAGTACTTATTACCTATAAAAAATATTGTACTAACTTTGATATAACATTAGCATTAGGCAAGATAAATAGCGAGATATATGTATGTATACTATTGAAAGTGACCGCTGAGCGAAGCGAAGCGGAACAAATTTTTGGTTTTTGGGGGTCCATTGGGGTACTAAAATTATTTTAAAATTTGGCGCCGAGCGATTAGCGAGGCGCTAGAAAATTTTGAATTTTTAGCTTCTGAAAACCCCCAAATTTTACTATCTGGCGACCATTTCGGGGTGGGGGGGCGGCCGCCCCCCCCCGCCCAACCACTATCCTTATTTTTCCTCCTGTCCGACCGTTTCGGGGGGGGCGGCCGCCGCCCCCGCCCCCCCCCCCTGGCTACGTCCCTGCTCTAAGGTGACCTTTTTGTGGCTCTTTGGTCCCAAAATTGTGGATCTTTAGTACTCATGGTTCTTCCGTCTCCAAATAGGCCGGACCGCTCTAGAGCTTTAATGAGAGGGGGAGGGACCTGGATGTTTTCTAAAAGAGAGGGAGTCCGAAATTTTAGCTTTTGGGGACGGTGGACTTCTCTGTTTCCTGTGCTAATGTAATTAAAAATTACATTAGCACACATTGGCAGAACCTGGATTTCACAAAAAAAGAATTAAGAGACCTTTCAGACCCCTTGTCTACACCCACATTGTAAACCAAAGCACATGAGCAGCATCTCGACACCATGTTTTTTAGGGTACCTATTTACCTATATGAGAAAAATCCGAGCCAATGCTATAGGCGGCTGGAAAATTTAGGAGGGGGGAGGTACATAAATCAACCAATATGATTGTTTGTTTTACTTTCTGTGTAGTACTTATTACCTATAAAAAATATTGTACTAACTTTGAAATAACATTAGCATTAGGCAAGATAAATAGCGAGATATATGTATGTATACTATTGAAAGTGACCGCTGAGCGAAGCGAAGCTGAAAAATTTTTTGTTTTTTGGGGGTCAATTGGGGTACTAAAATTATTTTATAGTTTGGCGCCGAGCGATTAGCGAGGCGCTAGAAAATTTTGAATTTTTAGCCTCTGAAAACCCCCAAATTTTACTATCTAGCGACCATTTCGGGAGGGGGGGGGGCGCCCCCCCCCCCCCCCCCCAACCACAAACCTTAATTTCCCCCCGGTCCGACCGTTTCGGGGGGGGGGGGGTCCGCCCCCTCCCGCCCCCCCCCTGGGTACGTCCCTGAATGGAAATTAAATAAACTAAAGGACTTAAAATTAGTATAATTTATAATCATGGGTGAGAAAAGGGGGGTGGGGTGGGGTCCACATCCCAATCCCCTAGCCTAAATTTTCTTCAAAAAATGTGAATTTTTATCACATATTCATACTTTTACACCCTTTTTATACCAGAATATTGCTTTTTATTCAATAAAATGTAGTATTATATTATCCTATAAAAAGAACAATTATTATTATGGTTTAAAACTGTTTTGTTTTGAACACCGGGCCCCACCTGACCACCCTCTAGATTTCAAAATTTCGGACCCTGGGTCCGAAAAACCCTGACCCCCCCGCCAAAAAAAGCTAGGGGGGTCCGCACCTCCTTGGGACCCCCCTAGTAGAATTCAAAATTCGATTTACTCCGGGTAATCAAACCAACCCCCTAGCTTCCCCGACCGTTCTCACCTATGTTTATAATTGATAAGAATAGATGGGCAGAGGTTAGCAACATAGATGTTTTTTGTCATAGCAACACCGTACCCCACCTGACGCCCCTCTAGATTTCAAAATTTTGCACCCCGGGTCGACACCCCCCTAAAAATCTAGGGGGGTTCGAACCCCCCTGGGACCCCCCTCCTAGAATTCCAAATTCGATTTACCCCGGGTAAACACCCCCCCAGCTTCCCGGACCGTTCTCATCTATGGTTATATTCCCACTGTGGGATAAATGCTTTGACCCATAGTTATGATCATAGATGAACACGGTCAAAAAGCCAGAGGGGGGGGGGTGTTTACTCGGGTAAATGACTTTTCAAAATCTAGGAGAGGGGTCCTAGGGGGGTCGAACCCCCCCTAACTTTTTAGGGGGGGGTCGACCCGGGGTGCGAAATTTTGAAATCTAGAGGGGGGTCAGGTGGGGTCCGGTGTCCAAAGCAAAACAGTTTTAAACCATAATAACTTTAATAATAGTTCTTTTTATAGGATAATACTACAATTTATTGAATAAAAAGCGATATTTAGGTATAAAAAGGGTGTAAAAACAATGAATTTGTGTTAAAAATTCACGTTTTTGCAAGAAAATTTAGTATAAAAAAAGTACTTAAAATTTTCCCGAGAGGGGAGGGGGTCAGATTTCAAAATCTAGAGGGGGAGCGGGGTTAGGGGTGAAAAATTCGAAAATTTGGGGGGAGGGGGGGGGCCCTGGATTTTTTTCTAGGGGGGGGGGCCAAAATTTCGAGGCTAGGGGGGGGGTGGACCCCACCCTACCTCCCCTCTTGTTCATCTATGGTTATGATGGGTCTTTTTGTTTTTTGGTTGTGTCTGTGATTTTTTTTATTATATTTAGTTTAGTTTCTAAGCTTTTTACGTATTTATTTTATTTGTATTTTCTATATTTTGTTGTTTTTTTTAATTTACATTACCCACAAATTAGTTTTTGGTCTATATACTTAAGTACCTATATGCAAATTTCTTTCTTGTTGCCTTTTAATAAAGTTTAAATAATAAAATAATAATAAACAATAAATTGTTTTTATCATTTTTTGAATCAAATAACAATTTAAAATTATTGTTTAACTACTCTATTTTACTCATTTTCGTTTTATTTTTATTTTTTAAAAATTATATTTAAAGGCTCAGTAAGAACCAGGGATGTACCCAGGGGGGCGGGGTGGAGCGGCCGCCCCCCCCCTGAAACGGTCGGACAGGGAGAAAAATAGGGATAGTGGTTGGGCGGGGGGGGGGGCCGCCGGGGCCGCCCCCCCCCCCCTCCCGAAATGGTCGCCAGATAGTAAAATTTGGGGGTTTTCAGAGGCTAAAAATTCAAAATTTTCCAGCGCCGAGCGATTAGCGATTAGCCATTTTAGACCTATTTTTACCTTATTTTCTTTTTTTTGTCCCTTTTTTTCCCTTTTCCCTTCTTTTTTTCTCTTTTTTTCTTTCTCCTCTGCTTCCCCCGTTTCAAAAAAGTTGCCCCCCCCCGTTTTGGAATTGTCCCCCCCCAATAAAACCCCAGGGGAGCAGTGCACAGGTCTGCTGAATACAGGGACGTAGCCAAGCGGCGGGTGGGAGGGGCGGCCGCCCCACCCCCGAAATGGTTCCTAGATAGTAAAATTTGGGGGTTTTCAGAGGCTAAAAATTCAAAATTTTCCAGCGCCGAGCGATTAGCGATTAGCCATTTTAGACCTATTTTTTTCTTATTTTCGCTTTTTTGTCCCTTTTTTCCCTTTTACCTTCTTTTTTCTTTTTTTTTCTTCCTCCTCTGCTTGCGCCCCCCTGTTTCAAAAAAGTTGCCCCTCGTGACCCCCCCCCCCCGTTTTGGAATTGTCCCCCGCAATAAAACCCCAGGGGAGCAGTGCACAGGTGTGCTGAATACAGGGACGTAACCAAGCGGCGGGTGGGAGGGGCGGCCGCCCCACCCCCGAAATGGTTCCCAGATAGTAAAATTTGGGGGTTTTCAGAGACTAAAAATTTAAAATTTTCTAGCGCCTCGCTAATCGCTCGGCGCCAAACTATAAAATAATTTTAGTACCCCAATTGACCCCCAAAAAACAAAAAAATTTTCCGCTTCGCTCAGCGGTAACTTTCTATAGTATACATACATATATCTCGGTATTTATCTTGCCCAATGCTAATGTTATTTAAAAGTTAGTACAATATTTTTTATAAGTATAATAAGTACTACACAGAAAGCAAAACAAACAATCATATTGGTTGATTTATGTACCTTCCCCTCCTAAATTTTCCTGCCGCTTATAGCATTGGCTCGGATTTTTTTCATATAGGTACAGACCTGTGCACTGCCCCTGTGCACTGGTCCTGTACCTGTGCACTGGTCAGGCCAGACCGCTCTCGAGCTTTGGGGGGAGGGGGGGCCCCCTGAATTTTTTCTAGGGGGGGGGGGTCCAAAATTTTGGCTCTAGGGGGGGGGGTGCACCCCCCTGTCCCCCCCCAAAAACACCTATGATTATACAGCTTAAACTACGTTTATCCCTGCTTTTTTAACGTTTTAAAAAATTAAGGGGGGCTCCGCCCCCCCCCCCCAGAAAAATTTTTTTGTACTACAATACAATCCGCCCCCCCCCCAAATGAAACTCTGGGTACGTGGTACGTCCCTGGTAAGAACATTTGCTAAAGGTTTTAAAAATAAGGGTAGTATACGATCAGGAGATCGTGACAGTTGATTTGGTAACTTTTTTAGAAATTTTGATATATTCTTTTTAATTTTCTATATCTCAATCCAGACCTGTGCACGGTCTGAAAATGCCCCCCCCCCGTTTTATTGGAGGATTTGCCTCCCCCCGTTTTATTGCCCCCCCCCCCGCCAAAAAATGAAAAAGTACCCTAAAAATATGACGCCATTTTTGACCTATGATGACGCCATCATCGCGAATTTTTTGCAGTTTTTAGCCTATTTCAATGTATTTTAAGCCATTTTAGACCTATTTTTACCTTATTTCCGCTTTTTTTGTCTCTTTTTTCCCTTTTCCCTTCTTTTTTTCTCTTTTTTTCTCCTTTTTCTCTTTACAATGAGACAATATAATAAATAATTTAAATGGCGTTTCTTTTTCATTTTAACCAATTTATTTAAATTTCTGGAAAATTAGGGCACAATTAATACAAATATATATATCAAACTTCGAAACGTTAACAGTCGGTGGTGAACGGGGGTAAACAGTCGGCAACGGGGTAAACAGTCGGTGTTGCGCCAGAATGCGACCCCAGATATAATTCAACAAAAGAACCCATATTAAGTTATTTATTTTAGTTCTAGTTTTAAAGTACACCTTGTACTAACCTTTATGGACTACCTTTTCATAGAAAAGTGGAAAAACAAGAAAATGTAAAAGAAAGAAACGCTCAAGAAAATTTTTTGTTAAATCATAATGGGAACTTAAACAATTAAACCGATATAAAAATGCATGACGTTGACGTTCCAAGTCCGCAGGACCACTGCCGTACCTTAATTCTTGTAAAACAGTACCATACCTCTTCCCAACTACAGCAACAGACGCCCACCTCTGCAAATTTCAATTTTACCCATTTTATGGAGCGTTTGCGCTCCTTGGAGTATATACCAATGAGCGAAAACCCTCGGCAAGTTTTTCTACCGAAATTTTTGTCATCGTATGACGTTGACAAATGCAACTGGGGAGAGTTTCAGGTGTGCTTTTTATTTTTTAGTTGTTTTGGTCTATTGCAGTTCTTGTCAAAAAAAAACCGCTGGGAAAAATGGCTGGCTTTTGCGCAGGCCTGACTTTTGTATTAATGCCGGTTTTTAACTAAAAATATCAATTCTTTTTTATATAAATAGGGAATAACTGTCGAAATATCATTTTTCTAATTCCAATCGATGTTTTTTAGTTTATAAGTAAATTCAATTTTAGAATAGAATAGAATTTTTTTTCCAGCAAGATACAATAGAAACAATAAAATTTAAATCATTGTGTTACCAAAAAAAAACAAACAATAAATAGAATAGTGTTAATGAAACCCAGTTGAGTTACAATAACAAAAAAAAGAAAATATATAACATTTAAATATTATTACACATAATATCACAAAAGAAGTCCCGGCTCTCTAGAAAAAAAAAATGACTAAAAGCTTTAAATTTAAAGCTCTTTTCATAGTCATTTGGCGTTCTAATAGAAGTTTATTTCTGCTGTAAAGACTTTTTAAAATGACACAATGAAGTAGAGCTAACTTTAGCTTCACTAAGCAAGTTCCATTTATTTGTGACTCTATTAAAGAAACTATATTTCTTACAATTTATTCTGCAGTGTTTAACTTTTATTTTTTTTTGAATGCCCTCTGGTTGGATTTTCATTCAATAGAAAATATTTATCTGGGTATAAGTTTAAAAAACCATTTATTATTTAAATGTTTCAATCAAATCTATCTTATCTCTACGTTCTTCTAAAGTTTCTAAATTGAGAAAGTTTAATCTATAATTATATCCATTATCATACAAATTGCATCTTTTGAAAACTCTTTTGGTAAATGTTCTTTGGACTTTTTCTAAGATGTATTTATCTTTTTTCATGTATGGATTCCAAACAGGACTTGCATACTCTACACCTGGACGGACAAAACTTTTATAGGCAGTGAGATAATTTTTTATTGATTGTGATTTGAAAGATCTAAAAATTAATATTCTATTGTTTTCAAAGCCTTGCTTGCTATTTTCTGACAATGTATTTAGAATTTTAAATTACTGTTTTTATTGATTTATTTATATATGTATTGATTTGTGTATTATTTTATTTTTATAATAATTTTGCGTGACGTTCCATTAGTAAAAGTGAGTTTAAAAATTTGAAAACTAATAATAAGCAGTTTTTAAACGATAAATAGTTCAAAAAATCTACACAAAAGTGGTTTCGTAAACGTTGAAAACGTTTCTATCATTAATCTGACTTATTAATTTAATATTAGTTGCGTTTTGACTTTAAAACAACCATAATCGAAATTTAAACAATGTTGTTGCACACATTTTTCTTAAAAAAGCTAATTTATTACATATTTTTTATTTTTAAAATGTTAAGTTTTGTTAATTCTTGTCAAAAACTTGAAGTAAGAGGGGGAGGAAATATTCTGGCGCAAATCCAGAATATTATTTCCGGGAGGAGGAAATATTCTGAGTGTGGAGGAAATATTCCGACGCAAAATCAGAATATTTCCTCCTTCCAGAGGAACTGTAACGGGGGAGGAAATATTCTATGACACCGGCTCTTATCTTCTACTCTCTGTTTTTTAGCGATACTGGAAAAAATTGTGACAAAAAAATTTTGTTTGCACTCTTATAACTTGTGAACGCCGCAATCAATATGCAAATATCTCGCGTTAAGGTCCTTGTACTTTTGGCTACCTCTTGAAAAAAATTTTTTTTCTAAAATTTTGGGGGGTTAGCCCCAAAACCCCCGAAATTTACGGTCAATTTTTTTCGGCTTAATTTTTAACTTTTTACCATATGAGTCCTTACGTCTGAAAATTTTTGTGCAGATTGTCCATATATTCCTGAGCTCAAAAAAATATAATTTGTTAGGAGTAACCTACCTGGGTCGACTACCGCGAGAGGTTAATGGGGGTCAATTTTACGATTTTTGCTAAAAATCATTGTTACACAATATGCATATTTTGGCATCATGCTCAAAAACTGTTTGAGCCACAGGTTTGAGACCGGGGGATTTATGCGGAATTTTATGCTCTACATTTTGGTGATATTCCTAAAAAAAAATTGATGCCCTAAGGCACTGCAATGGCTGACCCCTAAAAATAAAACTTTTGAAACAGACCCTCTACATAGGCGAGTACTAAATAATTTTAAAGCTTTCGGCATGCTGATTTCAAAAATATAAAAAAATTTGCTCTAAATGGCCGGGTAACCAAAGTACAGACCCTTTTGTACCCCCAAAATTAGTAAGGGGTGAAGTTTTTTATTTTTATTATTTATAAGCCATGTTTATATTTGTTTGAAATTTTCATGCGTGCTGATTTCAAAAATATTAATTTTAGGCTAAAATTTTTTATGGTTACCCGGTTACATACCCTCAAATTTGAAAAATGATAATTTTGCCATTTTTTTCATTTTAAGTGGCGTGTTTATACTGATATAAAAGCTCTCAACACACTGATTTCAAAAATATCTAGTTTATTAGATTTTGTTTAGTGGTTACCCAATTTCGCACCCATCAATGTACCACCTAAAATTCTCAAGGAGTAATTTTATTATAATACCGTCATGTGTGTACTCATATCAAAGCTCTCGACACGCTGATGTCAAAAAATTATTTTTAACTCGATTTAACTAATGGTTACCATTTTTACAACCTAAAATGTACCCCCAAAATTTTTTAGGGGGTCATTTTTATATATTTATTATAATACTGTCTTGTTTCTACTCATATTAAAGCTTTCGACACGCTGATCGCAAAAATATAAATTTCAACTCGATTCCCCCAATGGTCACCATTTTTACAACCTATAATGTACCCTCAAAAATTTTTAGGGGTCATTTTTATATATTGATTGTAATATCGTCTTGTTTGTACTCATATAAAAGCTTTCGACACGCTGATCTCAAAAATATCAATTTCAACTCGATACACCCAATGGTTACCATTTTTACAACCCATAATGTACCCCCAAAAATTTTAGGAGGTCATATTTAAATATTTATTGTAATATCGTCTTGTTTGTACGCATATAAAAACTTTGGACACGTGATCTCAAAAATATATATTTTAACTCGATTCACCCAGTGGTTACCGTTTTTACAACCCATAATGTACCCCCAAAAATTTTTAGGGGGTCATTTTTATATATTCATTGTAATATCGTCTTGTTTGTACTCATATAAAAGCTTTCGACACGCTGATTTAAAAAATATAAATTTCAACTCAATTCACCCAATGAGTACCATTTTTACAACCCATAATGTACCCCCAAAAATTTTTAGGGGTCATTTTTATATATTTATTGTAATACCGTCTTGTTTGTATTCATATAAAAGCTTTCGACACGCTGATCTTAAAATATAAATTTCAACTCGATTCACCCAATGGTTACCATTTTTACAACCCATAATTTACCCCCTAAAAATTTTTAGGGGTACAATATTACAAAAAAGATTACTTTTCTAATTTAATCTGATTCAAAGAATTTTAAAAAAAGGCCCACTGTATAATTCAGATGTAGGAGCGGTTTTTATAGCTGCTATGTAAAAATTATTGGCTGTGACTTGTAATTGATGCTTTAAGACTACTAAATAAGTATAAAAGTGTGTATTGCATAGGTTTAAAAAACCATAACAAATAAATAAATATAATCTTATTTAAAATTTTAAATATTTTTTTGAGAAATAATTTTACTGAAGATAACGGTAAATAGTTTAAATATTTTATAGCTCTGTTGAGAAAAACCTTATTTGACGATATTCATTCAGCCTAAATCTATTTCCTTTTAATTTCATTTAATTTTTTCTTTTGTTTTATTGATAATACTTAAATTAAAAATCCTTGAATCTCACGTAGTTCAGATTGAGGTCGAAAAGTGCGTTCGCAACTGTCGGCTTCCCTTAATTCTTTAGTTGGAAAACCTCGCAAGAAAATATTAAACGTACTATTCGATCATAAGCTACGCGCAACCCTTGCTCATGGGTCTTTAGAGCCGCGAATAGGAATTTTGGAACTGTAGGAAAATTTTTTGGACCTTTCTTTAAGCTTCGCTTAGGCTTAGGTATAGGTTTTAGCCATTTTTATTTTCAGAGCCAAGTTCCCAAGGCTTTTTAGATCCTAAACCTTCTGTTAAAAAAGGATATTTATATCGCACAATATTCATAATTCTACGAGTCCGATCATATATTGCATAATTAAAAAAACAGGTAGGTTAAAACGTGTGGGGTTTTTTTTTTTTTTTTTTTTTTTTTTTTTTTTTTTTATTTTTTTTTTTTTTTTATTTTTTTTTTTTTTTTTTTTTTTTTTTTTTTTTTTTTTTTTTTTTTTTTTTTTTTTTTTTTTTTTTTTTTTTTTTTTTTTTTTTTTTTTTTTTTTTTTTTTTTTTTTTTTTTTTTTTTTTTTTTTTTTTTTTTATTTTTTTTTTTTTTTTTTTTTTTTTTTTTTTTTTTTTTTTTTATTTTTTTTTTTTTTTTTTTTTTTTTTTTTTTTTTTTTTTTTTTTTTTTTTTTTTTTTTTTTTTTTTTTTTTTTTTTTTTTTTTTTTTTTTTTTTTTTTTTTTTTTTTTTTTTTTTTTTTTTTTTTTTTTTTTTTTTTTTTTTTGTTTTTGCGGATGCTTTTTTGGGGTCTTTGGGTTGTTGTTCTTGGTGTTGAGTTGTTTATATTTTACTTCGACTATGAGCAAGCGATTTAATGAATATATAAATGCTATTTTTAGAGTAATTATGGTTTGAAAATATGTGTTTAATTTCTATTTTAAAATATTAGCTATCATTTGGACTTAGTTTAACCTAATATAGTATTACATATTTTTGATCTTACTAAGTCGGCAGAATTTAGTGTTTGCTCATTAAAAATTGATGTTTTATCAATTCGACATAATTTAACCAGCGTAAAAATTATGCCTTTCATATTTGCTTTTTTAAATAATGACCTTGTGGTAAAATGACCCTCGAGTAATTTGAAATTCGGGCTGATTGACCTTCAGGTTTATTTTTCCTGAGCCTAAGCTAAACTTTAAAACTAAAAACTAAAATGATCGATGGTCAGTTGTCCATCAAATAAATTACCAGATGGTTATCTTACTAGAGTCATTTTATTTATTTATTTGATTAATTTTTAATAATTTAATTGTGTTTTTTTTAATGAAGACTAAAAACCTCAGTTTTCTTAAACCTAAGATAACCCTGAAAATCAAGCAAAACTTATCATAATAAGTTTGTTTGTTATTAATGGAGTAAAAACCCTGTTTTAAACCGGAAAACTCGTTGATTGAAAATACATACTTGTTACTTTGAAACTACATAAACTTCTTGCCCAAAACAAATGCAAATTTCCTATAGTCTACATAATATCCATCTTAAACTAGTGCATACATCTTTTCTGTCTAAACATACGCCCGGGGAAAAATCGCCCCTTGTTTCTGCCCTATTCTTAGAGCATTTTTCAAGGCTAGTTTTTAATGTGGTTATTTGCCAGTTTGTGAGGTCGTTGGTATATAAATATAATTTATGCTGCACTCCATAGCTTCTAGATGGCGCGGTGGATAAAGCTTTTGCATTTTAAAAAGGAGGTCGCGAGTTCAATTCCAGGGGGTAGTTGTTTTGTTTTTTTTTTTTGTAAGTTTTGGCACCAAAACTTCTGTTTATTTAAATTAAATTCGAACGTAATAAAAAAAATTTGGGACGTTTTTTGATATTTTTTTATCAGAAAATTTATTCATGGATAAATGAAAATGAAAACAAGTAAGTCATTGTTTAAGCAAAAATCAATTTTCAAAGAATTTAAAAATAAATATTTTTGGAAAAGATTTATTAGAGTACATAGAATGTTTTGCGTCAAAATTCAGGCTCTATTGCATTTTGCGTTTTATATTCCAAGTTTTTTAGTCGTTTTTAATGAAATTTTGTATTTTAAGCACGGTTATAGCTGTGCAAGCAAATTATTGAAATTTTCTTTGTAGTCCATATTTTTAAAAATCGCATCCCCGCAAAAAATATTATAAAGAAATAGTAATATGTACGATTTAGGTGATACGTTGGGTTTACCGCGGTGAAATTAACGTACCACAATATTTAGACAAATTTGCCACCATAATGAAACGAAGGATTTACTGTTGTAACCGGGTAAAAGGCAATGATGGCAACGGCATGGCATGGCAATCATAAAATTTTAAAATCATGGCAATAATAAATTTCTAGCTTCAAATACATTCAATTTTTAGGCAGAAAGAAAAGCCGAAACTATACGAATATTCTTCAGGAACTTTCCGAAATTTAATGTACCCCCTAAAAATTTTTAGGGGTACATCATGGGTTGTAAAAATGGTAACCATTGGGTTGAAATTTATATATTGTAGATCAGCGTGTCGAAAGCTTTTATATGAGTACAAACAAAACGGTATTGCAATAAATATATAAAAATGACCCCCTTAAAATTTTTGGGGGTACATTATGGGTTGTAAAAATGGTAACCATTGGGTGAATCGAGTTGAAATTTATATTTTTGAGATCAGTGTGTCGAAAGCAAATATATGAGTACAAACAAGACGATATTACAATAAATATATAAAAATGACCCCCTTAAAATTTTTGAGGGTACATTGTGGGTTGTAAAAATGATAACCATTGAGTGAATCGACTTAAAAATATTTTTTTTGACATCAGCATATCGAGAGCTTTGATATAAGTACAAACATGACGGTATTATAAAAAATATATAAAAATGACCCCTTAAAAAATTTTGGGGGTACATTGTGGGTTGTAGAAATGGTAACCGTTGAGTGAATCGAGTTAAAAAATTTTTTTTGACATCAGCATGTCGAGAGCTTTGATATGAGTACAAACATAACGGTATTATAATAAAATCACCTCTTAAGAATTTTAGGGGGTACATTGATGGGTGCAAAATTGGGTAACCACTGAACAAATTTAAAAAAATATATTACTCGCCTATGTAGAGGGGCTGTGTCAAAAGTTTTATTTTTAGGGGTCAGCCATTGCAGTGCTTTAGGGCATCAAAAATTTTTTGGGACTATCACCAAAATGTAGAGCTTAAAATTCCGCATAAATCCCCCCGGTCTCAAACTTGTGGCTCAAACAGTTTTTGAGCATAATGCCAAAATATGCGTAATGTGTCCCCCATACAATGATTTTTAGCAAAAATCGTAAAATTGACCCTCTTTAACCTCTCGCGGTACTCGACCCAGGTAGGTTACCCCTAACAAGTTATATATTTTTGAACTCAGAGGTAGCCAAAAGTACAAGGACGTTAACGCGAGATATTTGCATATTGATCGCGGCGTGTTCAAAAGTTATTTTTTCAAAATTTTTCCAGTATCGCTAAAAAAACAGAGTAGATATCGTCCTTGGATAACTCGTCTTTTGAGTACAATTTTATGAGTTTATTAATTAAAAGCAAGTTTTTTACACAAACAAAAAGATAGTTGTCACGCGATTATAAAAATCATCATGCTAAAGTTTGCTTAAATTTAAGGTTTCGCTTAAGCTTACGAAGAAATAAGGGTTTTAACGTTTAATTAAAAAACCCACCATTAACTAGAAATATACCACGATAATTTTTTTCATTCATTTAAGGTTTTGAATCCACGGCTTTAGTCGCAAAATATTTTGTTTTTACAACAACGAGTACATCTTTTTTTTTATAAAAAAACCCGAAAAAATCGGTTTTTGAAAAGAGTTTTTTTTTTTTTTTTTTTTTTTTGGTTTGTTTTTTTTTTTTTTTTTTGTGGGGGGGGGGGGGGGTGTTGGGAAGTGGAGTCCGCAATTTATCCTACAGCTTATTGGCGACACGCCTTTTGAAAAAATACTAAAAAATTTTGTTAAGGAAGCTTTAAATGAAAACTTCAACAAACTAGAAAGATGCAAACAACAACTTATTAATTATGTTGCCACAGATCCCAAACAAAGAAACCGTTTAAATCAACCTTTGGCGGGCTTAGAAAACCTTAATATGGAAGGAAGTGAGTCAGAACGATTTTACTCCTACCTAAAAGATCAGTCAATGCTGTGCACTACATTTATCTGCACAAACCAACATTGCCCGCTTCCAAATCCTTTGTCAAAGCAATACACATTTTATGTGCCACCAAATGAATCTCTACAAAATGTGCAGTGCGTTTTTAGATGGAAAGAGCAGAGAGATTGCCCTGGACAATTCCCTGCTTCAGCAGAAATTCCACGTGAGGCATGGGTTGCAGAAAAAAAAGTTCACTTTGACTTTTCTGAAAAATCTGAAAAAAGAAGAATGTGCAGTGGCAGAAATATACCATTCGCCACAGAATTTACAAGAGAACCATGGCTATTGCCAATTGAACTGGGTGAACATCGATCACTTACAGAAGTTGAAAGCCTTCCTGATACTTTGAAAATTGGAAAGTATATGTTCCAGCTGGGTGGTGTTTCCTTTGGAAATGGTAGGCACTTTGTAAGCAAGATTAAATGGCACAAAGAATGGTATTTTTATAATGGCATGCTTCCAACCAACTCTCGATTTTTACCATTCACTGCATCTAGGCTCAAAGGCTTCAAGGCAAACTATGCAGTTTATTTAAGAGCAGAATGAATAAATATTTAGTCAACAAGAATATAGTGTTGAATAATATTTTATAATTGTTCAATAGCTAAGTTCTCATTAAAATAAAAATATATTTACAGAATTAATTGATTTTAAAGAAAAATCTAAAATGTTATAGTACAATTGTAAACTCAGCTAATGGATAAATATGCAATGAATGAATATTGTATAACAAACGGCAGTGTCTTTTTTGAAACTATTTTGTAAAAATGATATATTTGGGTCATTTAAGGCTGTTAAAAAATGCTTTTTATTTAATTTATTATATGCGCCATATTTGGGATTTTTTAGGCAATAGTAGTAACTTAGTACCTAGGTATAGTTATGAGTACAGTATTTAAAGAAAATTTTTTACAAGTGCATTAAAATTAAGTACCAAGTTTCACAATTTCATAAAAATCTGAAATGATGAAAGGGGAAGATTTTTTGAAATGAGTTACATAATTGGCACAGAATGACCCATTTTAATATATTTTTTTTTATTTTGAAATTTTATTTATTGTATTAAAAAATTCTATATATTTTTTATTTGATTTATTTATTGAGAAATATTTTGATGTTTTTACTAGGTTATTATTGTGATTGTAATTGTAATATAAAAACTTTAGTAAAATTAAGTCATAATAGCAAAGGATAGATAGAATATGTAATATCTATAATATTTATATTCATATTGAAATTTATATATTAAATTATTACATTTAAAGCAAATATGGTTTGTGATTGGTAAATTTGGTTGCTCAATTGTTATATTAAATAGTATTATGTTACATTGTTTTGTTTTGTAATTATTGATATGAAATAATGTGTGATTATTATGGTTGGATTTTATTATTTATAGTTTCTATGTGTGATATGAAAATTTAGTTTTAAGTGAAGGCTTTAATTGTTGTTATTATTTGTTATGTATATTCTCTTGTTACCTACAAATATTTTACTATATTATTTTTACTATTATTTACTTATATTTTTAAAAGTTTGAGAATCCTTTATTTAACTTGCTGTTTTTTTGCTAATGGTAAAAAATTTTGTTTTAATGTAATTTAAAAAAAGGATTTTAAATAAATAACAAAAACAAAGAAAACATTAATAAATTTAGAAACACAAAATTAAATGTGCTAAACTTAAATTTAGAAACTGATGGGTTGCAATTATTAAAACTTTTTTTTCAGTTTATAGAAATCTTGTGACACTGTGTGAAATGATTTTTAGCATTGCAATATTATGTTGTTGTACTGGCCACCTGTAAATAAACACGTCAAAAATCAATGGAATTTGCATATACAATAATACAAACATACAACTGTCATTTTGGAATTTTGAAGTTTTCGTAAAAGAAGTGTTTTCTTAAATTTAAAGGGATTAAGAAACAAAATAAATAAACGTGCAATTTTTAGTATTATCGCCTGAAAATTTGGCATGGTGGAAAGGTGTGTAATGGGTGACCTCAAAAATTTACGATGAATTTTTAAATCTAAAAATTTTTAGGTTACAAAATCACTGAACAAAGCTTTGTTCAATAAAAAAAAACAACAAATTTGGGAGCCCCTGTTTTAAAAAACAAACCCTGTCCTGCCCCAAAATATCTAAGTGTTTTAACCCTAACCCGCAATCCCCTGTCTAGATTTTGAATCGGACCTTCTCTCTCCACTTGAGAAAATTTAAGGTACAAGTTTTATTTGAAATTTTTCAAACACTCAAAAAGTTTATTCCAATTAAATTTTGCATTATCTTTTAAAAAATGTTCTGCTATGGGTCGATCAATCCAGAAAGCCAGGGTGGTCAGACCACTCAAATCCCCCCTTTGGATGGGACCGTAGTTGGGCAGGTGGAAGGAGGGGTGGGGGTTGGGGGTTATACCCCCTTCAAATCCTCATTTTATTTGACACCTCACCCCATACATGGGCAAGTTGGTCCGGAGTGGGGGGGTTAAACCCCAAATTAGGGGGGGGGGTTAAACGCAAAATACCCATATCGTTTTTTTTCTGGAGTGCATTTTACCCATATCGTTTTTCGATTTAGAAGAAAAAATAGGTTAAAAACACTAATTTTAGGTCAAAAAGCCCTTTTTATTGCATTTTTGAGCTTTTTAATGCTTAAAACATTCATTTTGACCTCAAAACTTAAGTTTGGAGGCAGTTAGAATTCATTTTAAAGACATTTTTTTTCTTCATTTTTCCAAAATTGGGGGGGTTAATTTCCCCCCCCACTTCTGAGTGGGGGGGGTTAAACCCCACTTCTCAGAATTTGGGGGGGTTAACCCCCCCCAACCCCCCCCCCCGTGCCCATGTATGCCTCACCCCCTTAAATTTAATTTGGGGGTTCCCCGGACACCCTCCCCTTCCCTCTCTTTAAAATTGGGGGGGGGTTTCTGTACTAAACACGCTAAAATGGGGTGTTTGAGTTGATGTATATCTCACAAACAATTTTTGGAACAACCCCCCCCCCAATTTTGGTGGTCGGGTATACCTTCCCCTCCTTTCCTTCCCCAAAATCCGGGAGACTTCCCACCTATGGATGGGACCATATTTGGGCATGGGGGGTTGGGCAAGGTATTGACTTACCAACCCTCTCAAATTCTTAAAAAAGGTGTTTAACCCCTCTGCAAACTCTTAAGTGAGAGGGATCTCGGTGAGCAAAGGTTAAAACCACATTAATGAAACCCAAGATGAAGAAAAAAAATTGTCTTTAAAATGACTTCTATCTAACAGCCTCCAAAGTTAAGTTTTGAAGTAAAAAAAAGTGTCTCAAAGCAATAAGAAGCTCAAAATTGCTATAAATAGAGCTTTTATCATAAAATTAGCGGTTTGTATTAATTTTTTCTTTGAAATCAAAAAATAATGTATAAATAGCAAATAGGTAAGAATTCGCTTCAAAAAAAATTTAAAAAAAAACGATAAGCGCTTAAAATTTGTTCCTCTGATTTTCAAACAAAGGTTACAAACGGTTTGGTGAAGATTGCAGGGTTTATTAGCGGCTGTGCTTTCTTTTTTGTCCCCCTTTACTCGAAACAAAAAAAATTTTAAAAAATTTTTGCTATTTTAAACTTTTTTTGCGAAATTTGCTTTTCGAACTATTATTTTTTTGCGAATTGAGGACATTTATTCTAACCTTTTTTACTTGAATTTTACGTGTTTTTTGCCTTTGTTTTATTTTTTTCTTTTTTTTGCGCATCCCCATTTAAAAACGATGGCCTTGAGGTGCCGTGCCTTCTCCACACCACTTTACCTTCCGAAACCCCCGGGAGGTTCTTTCACTTCACCAGTTTTATAAACTTAAATGGGTATATATTTATTCGATTTGTTCCCAAGGTTTTAAATTATATTTTCGAAATTAGATTAAATAAACAAAAAATTTAAAAAAATATCAAAAATTTAGCCGAACTATACATTTAAAATTAAAAATTGACAAAGATCTTCAAAACGATCTTTTGGGGAAAAAGATCTACAATGTCTTCAAAAAGATCGCCGGGAAGCGTGCCAAAAGATTACGGTAATTGTATCAAAAAATACCAGTGTCAAAAAAACCCGGAAGATTTTATTTTGTTAAATATAGATAAAAATATGAAAATAACTAAATAAACATATAGTACTAAACCTGTCAATTCCAAAAATATGCTCATTTTTTATAAAACTTAAGTATTTCTCGAGATATTAACGTTTTTCGACGGTCCGGCGGTGTGGGTTTTACCCCATTGATTTCCGTCCGTCCGCCCAGTCGGTGTGGGTTTTACCCCTCCCCAGGATTTAGTAGTTTATGTTTTGTAGCTAAAAATGCTAAGGAATTTAAATATTTTTTTAATATTGCGATATTTTAAATTGTTAATTTTTGTAAGCTTCGTGTATTGAGCTAATGCTTGTTTAATCTTTTTTGACAACAATAAATTATTAAAAATCAAAAAAAAAACCGTCGGCATTTTTTAAAACCGTCGGCAAAGATCACGATCGTCGGTAACGGGACTTTAGAGCCGGAGCGAGGTGACTTTAGAGCCGAGGGTTTTTAGAGCCGCAGTGTGGGACTTTAGAGCCGTATTGGAGGGACTTTGGAGCCGTAACGTAACTATAACTTTTGTGTTCAGAAAATTCATAAAAAATTGAAGGACTTTAGAGCCGAACGAATTTTGTCAAGTTGGTTAAATTGGTGTCCGTACATTACGCCGACGACAATTCGCCGACGACTATTTCGTCGACGACTTTTACGCCGATGATCATTTCACCCCCGGACCATTTGGCCGATGCGACGTTTCGCCGACGCAGTTGCAAAAAATGTTTCTAATTGCATGAATATAACATTGAAACAAGAATTTTTACACAAAATTAGTAGATTATACAATTTTCTTTAGAAAACATATATTTTTGTTCATTTTAAAACTATTACACCATAAAATTATGACATTTAATTTTTGATCAAATCGCGATTGATAAAAAATTGTCTCTCTTCCATAAAAAGGTATTTTTCTTTGTTTTAAAAAAGTTTTAATAAAAATTAATTAATTTTAATTTGCTAAACAAGCAGCCAATGTTATTTTCGATAAAATTGATTAATTTTATTATGATTTTATGCTATTTTTTTATTGCGACATATCGCCGACGCGTTTTAAAAAAATGCGTTTAAAAAAAATATTTTTAATATCAAAAAAATGATTGATTTAAAAAAAACAAAAGGGAATTAAGTAAATTATTATCCCTTTAAACCTATTTTTAATGTTTGTATAAATATTTTAAAATAGTGTTGGCACCATCCAGTTATCCAAAATTATCCTCCATGCCACCCATATAGATATAACTGCTTGGTCGCGTAGATCAAATTATGGCAGATTTTGGTCGAAAAACTCCTCAAAAGCGCCTAAAACTTTCTAAGGCGGAAAAATACGAGAGCTGAGTTTTTTTTAACTGAAAACAGTTGTAATCTTGAATTTAATGCGTTGTAAGGCCTTCCCGTTGAACTTTCCGCTGAATGCATTGGTGCAAGTGGAAAAATAATAACCAGTGCAAACGATACCTGGAAACTCGTCTAAATTAATATAAGTTTAAAAATACTATTGATGTTTCTACTGATGTTCCTTGGAGCTCTGAAGTTCGAGATTTCGAGCTCGAGATTCTATTTTTGTTGGTATTTTCATGAATAATTAAGTAATTCCATAAATTATTTTCTCAGGAAATTCTTGAAAATTAGATTTTTCACCACTATATAAAAACAATTAAATTAGTCCTGAAAATGCAAGTAGGATAATTTCGAACATAATTCAGTTTAAGTAAAATTTAAATTGCTTATTTAAAGGGTGGAGCTTCAAGAGCTCCGGAAAGAGCTCCGCTTTAAATGGCCGTAGCTTCGAAGCATGATACTGTGAAGTATAAAAATAAACATCACTTTTTTTAATCTTTCAAAATCATGCTCTGAACCTCCGGCCACTTAAAGCAGAAGCAGTGGAGCTTAAAAATCAGCCCTTTAAAAAATTTTTTATTTCCATTTTAGGGCTATTTTATTGTTTTTAAAATGCGTTGAAAAAAATTAGTTTACAAAATAATTATGAAAAAATAATTGACGGCATTACTTATTAATCCTTCATGAAATCGGGGGTTTGTGGTTGTTTGTGGTTAAGTACTAAAATAGGGCGAAGCTCCGCTTCAGAGCTCCACTCCGCGGTTCTGGAGTTCGCATTTTCGGGTAACTTTATAAACAAACACATACAGTAATACTAATGGTTAATTTCGTTGCATGACAAAATAATTACACAAACATACACACGCACACACATTAAAAAAACCGCCAGAGTCGCAGAATTATGCAAAAATAGTGATGGGTAGTTTCGGTGCCGGGTTCAGGATGTTCCGGGTAAAATTTGAAATTCCGGTTCCGGTTCCTATTCCGGATTTTTGGTAAATCTTAATTCCTGTTCTGGTTCCGGTTCCAGAGTTCCGGGGGTTCCGCAGTTCCGCAAACCTTAACATCAATAATAAAAAAAATTCGAGGTATCATAAATAATTTATAAAAATTTTGAAAATTTTCAAAAAACTGTTAAAATAGTTTGAAATTTTAAAATATCAAAAAATTTCATGAATTTTTTTGAAACTCTTATAAATTTTAAAAAACTTCCAATTTATTTTTAGATTTCAGATAATTTTTAAAGGTTCAAAAGAAATTGAAAAATTTCAAAACAAAATTCAAAAAAATTCCAAAAGATTTTGAAAAATTTCTAAATTTTGACAAAAAATGTAAAAAAAAACTTTTGTACCGGGATTTTGTTTTGACTTTTTGTCAAAGTAGTATAGAAAAATATTTTTGATAACCATCTTAGCCGCGTCCCAATTGCGTTTTTTTATTGTTTTGAAATTGAATCATTGATTTTTGCCATAAAACAGTGGATAAAACTTTTTAGTAAAATCTGACAGATTATACCTTGAGCTATTAGTTCCAAAAAATTTTATTTTGTTTTTGTAAAACACCATTGATGAATATTGCCTACACTTCTCATTAACTGTGGAAATATTTTTGTGCATGGCATAATCTTGTAAAGAATACAAAATATAATTTCTACAATTAATAAGTTAAACAAAGTATAACTGACGCAAACATGACTGTTTATAACCAGTTACATTGTTTTTATATGTGCCACAATGAATATGCAATAATAGAGAGTCTGTGACTGATTTTAATTAGATACAGTAGGATTTAATCACGAAACATAACAAAACTAAGCCATTTAATTTGTTATTGATTTTGTCGCATTTTGCCGTAACAAAAACAAATACAGTTGTGGCTGTAATGTAATTTATTTTGGGCGAATATTATACAAATAAATATCAAAAAAATTAAACTTTTGATTTTGTGATTTTTTTAACCTATATATTTTTTTGACCTACCCACAGATGATATGTGTAAAATTTGTTCAAAAATGCTTGAAACCCAAAAAAATTCAGATGAGTTTTCTAGTTAACAGTCCAGTTAATTTATAAAAAAGTCAATTATTAGATAGAGTTAAATAGCAGTTTCACATTAAGATTATAATTATCGTTTGAATTAATATTATAGTTATCGTTTGAATTTCGTTAACGGTGCGCCGTTAACGAAATATGCTCATCTGAAATTTTTTTCAGTCTTAATTTATTTTTAAACGAATTTTAGTTTCATAAATATTAGCTTTATACTTCTACAAAACATCTTGAATTTTAAGCACGCCTAATTCTTCAGTCATAAAATGAAAACAAAACAAGATCGTAAACTTTTATATGTGTTTGATGTGATTATTAAGTAGACAAAATTTAAATATTTTATTTCAAATAACAAACAAAAATACATTATACGCATTAAACAAACGAACATCCTATCAATAAAGTACCCATTATTCAGGAATGATTAGTTTTGTTTTTTTTTTCTTCAGCAAATAGTCAAACTTCTGCGCAAAAACCAATTTCTCGTGGCAATAGAATTATTGATAAAAATTTGTTTTAATTTGCTTTAATACTTAAAAAAATTATAAAAACAAAAAGAAAGATTTTTAAGAATAATTATTAACTTTTTTTCTTTTAAATCAATCGTGTTTTTTTATATATATAATATCTAGATACTTTTTTTTAAAACGCGTCGGCAAAATGTCGCAGCGAAGAAAAAGCATAAAATCAAAATCAAATTAAATAATATTTTCGGAAATAATATTAAAGGCTTGTTTAGCAATTTCATATAAATCAATTTTTATTTAAACTTTTTTAAAACAAAGAAAAACAATTGTTTATATGAGGAACATAATTTTGTTACCAATCGCGATTCAATCAAAAATTAAATACTCTAATTTTATTGTGCAATACTTTTAAAATAAATAAAAATATATGTTTTCTAAAAAAAATCATATAATCTACGAATTTAGTGTAAAAATTCTTTTTTTAAATTTAT
>JASAMX010024224.1:0-35086 GCA_030248175.1 Microlaimidae sp. YZB2_3 | reverse complement strand
GCCATTTTCCCCTGAAATTTTCCCCCAATTCGGCAGAATCAGTCAACCAATTTTGAACAGTCTAACTATTCAGCCAAATTGGCACAATTTTTTATCTTTTTTATAAAAAGAAAAATTATTAAGCAAATATGCAGAATTTTTCTGCCAAATTGTTTGCCAAATTAGCGGGATTTTTTTGCCAAATATAATGACATTACCTTTACTATACTGGCAGAATAATTGCTTGTATTGAAATAACTGTTAACCTATTCTTTGTGTCCACTTGTATTTTGCAAATTTTTTGTAATGTCACAATGCAGTCACAGTTGATGAAACGGTAACTCCTGAGCTCTGTGTGACTCTGGTTGTGGTCATAGGTGGGCCGCCGCTCGGATTGTGGGGGGTAGAGGGGGGGGTCAAATTTTAGGGGGGGGGGTGTCCAGCAAGACCCAAATTTTGAGGGGGGATGTACCCAATATTTCCGCGCTGCCTTAAAATGAGCTTAAAACACCTAAAAAAACGTAAAACAAGCTTATAAATGCTTTAAAACTGTGTAAGATTAAAATAAGACCTTATTGCAACTTATAAATTTTATTTTTTTAATTCTTTTAATAATAATGTGCAGTGGCGCAGTCAGGATTTTATTTCAGGGGTGTCGGTCTGGGGGGGGGAAGAAAAAGTGTTGTCAAAGCGGCGCGAAACGCCGCCGCCTGCGCCGCGTAGCGGCGCCAGCTGACGCGAAGCGTCGGCCGGGGGGTCTGGTGGTGTCCCCCCCAGTCGCCGGAGGCGAAAATGTTTTAAAAATATATACTAAAAACGGCTTAAAAATCGTCTCCTGGTGATCGCGTGAACATACATTTTACTTTTGTTTTTTTACCTAATTTCTACATAATTTTCTGCGATCTCAAAAATTCAATCAGGGGGGTTCAGGGGGAACAATGCCCCCCGGAGGAGAAAATTTATAATTTGAGGCGCTAAAATACACTAGAAATTTTAATTCCAAATGATACTAATTACAAAATTTAAGGTTTTTTTAGCTATACAATGCATTTATAACATTGTTTAAAACGTTAAAAAAAGGATAATAGTGTTTATAGTAGTTCTATTAAACATGTATGCCTTAACTACTGAATGGGATAATTGATTTGCAATTGAAAAACTAAGATAAATTGCCAATTTAAACTGCCCGCGTAGCGGGTAAATTTAAACTGCCCACGTAGCGGGGGAATTTAAAGGTAATAAAAGGTAATGAATGGGGAAATAAGGGAATAAACACTCCGCGCGAAGCGCGGAAAAATTTTTTAGTCCTTTTATAACACTTAAAAATTTTTCTTTGGGAGGCGAATTTGGGAAGGGGGGTGTCCCCGACTACGTCAAATTTAAGGGGGGGGGTGTCAGCAAAATCCGAAATTTTGGGGGGTATTACCCCCCCAACCCCCCCCCCTGCCCACCTATGGTTGTGGTTACTATAGGGCCTTAGGGCATCAAGATGCCTTAGGGCATCAAGATTTTTTTGAGACTATCACCAAAATGTCGGACTTAAATTTCCGCATAAATCCCCTCCCCCCCGGTCTCACGCCTGTGGCTTTAACAGTTTTTGAGCATGATGCCAAAATATGCATTTGGTGTCCCCCATACAAAAATTTTTAGCAAAAATCGTGCAATTGACCCCCTTTAACCTCTCGGAGTACCCGACCCAGGTAAGTTACCCCTAACAAATTATATAATTTTGAGCTCAGAAAAGTATGAGCAATCAGCCAATAAATTTTCAAACGCAAAGCCCCATATGGTAAAAATTTAAAAATTTGCCAAAAAAAATCGACCGTAAATTTCGGCAATTTTGGGGCTAACCCCACAAAATTTTTGAAAAAACTTTTTTTTCAGGAGGTAGCCAAAAATACAAGGACCTTAACGCGAGATATTTGCATATTGATCGAGGCGCGTTCAAAAGTTATAAGACCACAAACAAAAAATTTTTTGTCAACTTTTTTCCATTATCGCTAAAAAAAACAGAGAGCAAATGCAATGGACAGATTATGAATCACTGACTGAGGTGCTAGGTCACCATGTATATAAATCCTAATGCCGTAAAACTCTGCCAAAAAGGCAGACTTTTCAGCATTTTGTGGCAGGTTTTAATTAACACACACACCACCCTTGTATGTCCCTTCAACACACTGAGCACACACACACACACTTTTTTTATGAAAATCTAAACTAGAGTTGTTCGAACACATCAGCAGATTTTTTCTTGTATTATGATGACTGTTCACAAATCAAAATGTAAGATAATTTCTCGTCCATTTTGGCAGACATTCCTCCAAATTTATAGAGCTACCAACCAATATGGAATTGGCAGACCATTCTGCCACACTTTCGGGTTTAGAGAGTAGGGATTTGGCTGAAAATTGTTGTGGGCATGTGCATTTGGTGTATCTAACTTGAGTTAAATTTTTATTACGTAATATTAACTCTGGTTCTGTTAAATTGGGAAAAACTGTTTTAAAATGCCGTTTTTCAACGAAACATTTTTCGGCGTGGAATAGTCCACTAAAAATATTAAGGATACCAAACTAACCGGAAAAAATACCCTTTCTCACAAAATATAGTTTGTGTCTGTCCGTCACGTACGGCACGAGTTATACACAAAAACCGACAGAGTATCCTAACAGTATCGTTCCACCTTAATTGTTATGATTTTATTTGTTTTGAAAATGTTAAACAATTAATTTGTAGCACATTTAAAACCACCTAAATATTTGTACAAATAAAACAGACAAGTTTAAGACGTTAAATTATACAAATAAACAAAACGAAGTTCCAGATCTTTCTCAGTTTTTCAGTTCCAGTTTTTGATAATTGTAGCTACGAAGCTTCAAAATATTATGGGAAAGACATCACAAATTAGGATTTTAGAACTAATTAAGCCCTTTCTTGCTGACTTTTTCCCAGCTAACCAATCAAAGAAGACCTCTGAGAAGGGAGAAAAAGTTGTTTCAGATGCGGGTATGGAGCGGCGTTTAGCAACCCGGAAGTGGCAAAGCCAACCCAAACTGGGCTCCGAAATAATAAAAATTGTCTTTTTTACTTTAGTTTTGAGTATTTTGAAGGCTAATTTTTAATAAACAATAACAAATATTATTTGCTTCTATTGTGTTGTTTTTTTAATACAATTTACCTTTTCTGGCTGCTGAAATTTGTATTTTTCGGTTCGTCGTAGATACTCCTCAATTTCATCAGGCGTCTGGGTGACTTCTTCTAAAGGTTCGACTTGTGGTGTCGTCTGCGTTTGAAATGTCGGTATATTTTTTGGATTATCATTTTCATCTGTGGTCACATAAACATCGAGCTCCTGATTTCTGGGTTGCGGAAAAAATAACAGCTGGCTCAGCAGATTTCACGCTGTTGTTATTAGAGGTAAAATTCACTATCTAAAATGAAATATTTATTTTGGTCCCTTATATAACTAGCCATGAAAAGCGCTCAATAAAAATAGAGCAGAAATAAATCGATTTCACGGTGGAAAAAAAGTGCACAAAGTGGAATAATGGTAAAACACTGGAAAAGTAGAAATATTGATTTTATTTAACCAAGATGATTTAACATGTTTTTTAACATTTAACATGATTTAACATGCCCTGTTTTTTTTACCAATATCATAAATAATTAAAAAGGGATGCCATTGATTATTTTGTTAAATTTTGTTTGTAATTTAAATTTTTTTCAAGACCTATTTAAAACCATAGAAATAGGTTTTGCACCTAAGTTTTTTTATATTTCGTTTCATCTAGTTTCTTTCTATATTCATTTATATGATAAAAAAACGATTTAAAATCACAAATTTGTAATAAAAGCTACAGTAGTTTTTGGAATTTCAATTTTACAAGAAACTGAAATCTAATTTTTACAATTAAGAAGCCTTTTATTCTTTAAATGTAAGTTCACTTGATTAAAGTTATATTTTGGTGTTTTAATATTTTTGTTTCTAGCAAATTACTACAAAATGTTTCTTTAGTTGAATCTGAGGGTATTTTTCGTACTCAAAAAACGAGGTGGACTCTAAAGTTCGGTTCCAAAAAACGAATATAACAAATTTTTAGTATCTAGATTTTGCATAAAAAACAGTTTGTAGCGGGCGGTATTTGATTTGTGGCATTTTGAATATATCAAATTTTTTAAAACCAAACGAAGATTTTTTCTTATAATAAATAAAATAAAAAAATAAATAAACATTACGTTAATTGGCATTTCTATAAGAATCCGTGGTTCGTCTTGATTTTGAATTTCTTCTATGGAAATATCGTAGTAAATTCCAAGAGTTCTGCTATACTTTTGTACTCGAATATTAATGTTTGGGACTTCATTACTTTTTAAAACTCTTTGCAATGCCTCTGTCGCTAATTTTTGGATTAAAGGCATAGTAACTTTCTCTCTTATTAGTTTTACCGATATTTGGCTTCCTTGAAAATAAATTGTCGCCTGATTTATGCGATTAAACGACATTTTTGCACTAAACAAATATAAAACAATGATTAGTTCGAAATTTTTCAAGATGGCGGCGTTCTCAAACCAATTTAACGCCAAAACGCATAAATTAAAAGCTGTTTTTTTGTTATCCAACAAGTACTTTCTGAGGTATAAGAAAGTAATTACTGTGTGCATAAACGGCAAGATATTGATTTTTGCAATAAACGTTTGGTTTCAAGATTGAAACTGCAGTCGCGTATATAAAACTTTAATTTTTCCTAAACAAAAAATTACTTTCTGCTAATCAAACAAAAATACATTGCAAAAGTTTTTTAAAAATATAAAATATCAAACATTAGTTAATACAATAAAACGCTTCTTTATGGTTGATTAATAAAAAAGAGATTATTATATAAATTTTCCATCAAAATTACTAAAGAAAATTATGTAAAAAAATTATATAATTCCCAAAAGTTTAGATGCGATCAATTTTCAAAACAAATAAAAATATTTTGAATTATTGTTATGAAAAAATAAGACATGTGAAAAATTTGGCGGAATTAAAATGAATAATATTAGAATAGTTTATATCGTGGGCAAATAAATAGTTTTCCTTCTTCATTGTAGAGGTCGAGAGGATGGTAATCGAGCAGGTTTTTCAGCAAAATTGTGTTTTTTAACCCAGTACATTTAACGGAATAACAGTGCAAGTGTGTTTCAAAACAAATTGTGTCCATTTTTTATAGAAAATCGCGGTTTTTGTATAATTATTGTTCAAGGAGCTCGCAAAAATTATCTTCCAAAAAATAGGATATCCCGTCGCTAAGTCTATGTAAAGAGCGAGAATGTCACCGGCTAAATACATCTGGCCACAAACAATTAATTTGGTGGCCACAGTTGCTGACGTGGTGGAGAAGTTTTCAATGAAGGGTTCCATTTCTTTCGGAATGTTTTCAGTAAGCCTGTTTTCGGTTTTTTCAATTGAAACGTTATATTTCCAAAGTTTGTTTTGAAGAATATTTTGAAGAGCTTGGTACTGATGCTTAGAGGCAAAAGAAACTGGTACTTTTTTGTAATTACACATTACTCCCGAATACCTTTTAAACCAGTTTCCTTTTAATTCTTGCGGGGCCACCATAAGCTTGTACGGGGGGCCACTGTATTCAGCAACTGTAGAATAATGAATCAGAAAATGGCTTTTTGGAGTAAGTGGTATGTGCGGAAAGAGGTCTTTAAATTTACGAAGATGACTGGCGTACTTATTTTTGTACACCTCGCCCAGGTCTTTAGTCCATTTTTGGCACAATAAGAAGTCAACGATTTCTTTAAATTCCAGAAAAAGTGCCCAATGCGAGTTTCCAGGTAGGACGAATTTTCGAATAAGTTGAGGTAATAGGCTAAACGCATAACTATACACAATATTTTTAGCAACCTGCCAAGATTAAGTTAAAAAAAGTGTTCTTTATTCAAGATACGCTAAATGAAAAATGAAAAAAAATAGAATATTTTGGTAATGAATTTTATTATAATATAATGTATTTTTAACATGTATTTTATTGGTGAATTTTTTAAGAAAAATTAATGTGAAAAATTGAATGAGCAGGTCAAATTACGTTAGTAAAAATTAATTAGAAAAGATCTGCTGTGGTGAAAATCTAACTATGGTGTTCTACCAAAAATCATTTGACGTATCCGTTTGTTTAAAGTTAGAAGTTTTACAACACAGATATAGGTCTAAACTTCAATAATCCTAACCTAAACAAGCAACAAATTTAGTTATTTTTATGAAATAAAGATCTTACCGGAACAAACACCAAAAAGGTAGGGCTTTTTGTTTTAAGGTGTGGCCTTCCAAGGATAGCAAAATTTCTTTTGAAACGGCAACTGGTCGGTTCTTGCTGTCTGTATTCCCGTATGGAAAATTGTTTACGCGATCATAAAATTGATCCACTGTAAAAAATCCGTCCAGTATCAATTGTCGAAGCACGTATTTTGTACAGAACTGTCCGTATCCCTCGAACAGATCGTGCATAATGTCGGCTGAATTATTAGTAGCCACGTTCCAGGATGTGCGATTGAGAGGACAGTCGGTCTAAAAAGCGCCGAAAATTAGCGCGTGCACTTATGCTTGCAGCTCCTCTTTTTTCTGATTGCACATTTTCGTTTTTAATTTCTACTTATTAACAAAAATGTAAAATAAGAAAATATTGTTTCATATGTTTCTTAGACAAATTTTTGCCTTAAATAGGGCGGAAAACGCATTTAAAAAAAGCTTAATTCATAAATGACATCAAATCACTTTGAAATTTTTGAATTTTTATTAAAAGGAATAAATAAGCGCCAGTTTTATTATATTCACAAAACTCCCTATTCTTTCAACTATAAAACACAAATATTCCTAATAATTGCGAAAAAATATAACGGAACAGTTTTTTCTTGCAATACGACTTTAAGTATCTTATTATGTGTGTGTTTTAAAAAAATATGTTATTCAATTTTCGAAAAGTAAAAAACCTTTTATTTTATTTTTATTACGCGTCAGTTGTACTTTTGAGGATTTTTAAAACTATTTTTTTAATAAATTAATAGCGAACTTTTAATGAAAAAATCACCCTAAAAGTTGTGTAATAAGCTGCATTTTTGAATGAGCCCATTATTTCTATTAAACTGATTGGCTTTGAAAGAAGCGTTGTTATACTTTAAGATTTGAGCGTTTAAATAGACATTAATTTTGAATTTACTGGTGTTTTCTTGTTTTATTTGGCGTTATGCCGGGTAAGGGGGGGGGGGGCTAAATTGCGTGTCCATGCCTTATAAGATGCACCTGTTTAAGTTGGTCTAACTTCTTGTTACCTGTGCTAAGAAAGGAGGTAATGCTGTTGTTACTTTTTAGCGCATTGGTGGGAGAGAAAAAGTGGGGGAGCGGGCCTGGTAGGCTGGGGTACATCCTCCTGACGTCGAAATTTTGAGAATCCATCAACAAAAATTTAAGAGGCCCCATCCCCTTAATTTTTCGAATTTTTTTCACCCAGACCCTCGTGTAGATTTTTAAATTTGACCTCACTTTCCCTTACAGAAATTTTGTTTACAATTTTTGTCTCAAAAATTTTCTTCAAAAAACGTGAATTGTTATCATGAATTAGTATTTTTACACCCTTTATTTAACCTGAACAGCCTATTTTATTCAATAATGTAGTATTTATTATTCTATAAAAAGAACAATCTTAAACCTGTGATAAGTGAGGTATTGAAAGTTTTAAAAAATTTTGGGATCATAGATGAACAAGGGAGGGGGTAAAGTGGGGTCCACCCCCACCCCTAGCCTCGAAATTTTTGGGAGCCTCTAGAAAAAAATCCAGAGCCCCCCCTTCCCCCAAATTTTCGAATTTTTTACCCCTGACCCTCCTCTAGATTTTGAAATCTGTCCCCCTCCCCTCTCGAGAAAATTTTAAGTACTTTTTTTATACTACATTTTCTTTCTAAAACGTAAATTTTTGAAACAAATTCATGTTTTTACACCTTTTTTATTCCAGAATATCGCTTTTTATTCAATAAAATGCAGTATTATCTTATAAAAAACTATTCGACCTTTAATGGTTTAAAATTATTTTGCTCTAGGTTTCAAAATCTTCCATCCCGGGTCGACCCCCCTAGAAAGCTAGGGGGGTGTGACCATACATGGGCAAGTTGGTCCGGAGTGGGGGGGGGGGTTAAACCCCAAATTAGGGGGGGGGTTAAAATCCGAGAAACGCAAAATACCCATATCGTTTTTTTTCTGGAGTGCATTTTACCCATATCGTTTTTTCAATTTTGAAGGAAAAATAGGTTAAAAACACTAATTTTAGGTCAAAAAGCCCTTTTTATTGCATTTTTGAGCTTTTTATTGCTTAAAACATTCATTTTGACCTCAAAACTTCAGTTTGGAGGCAGTTAGAAGTCATTTTAAAGACATTTTTTTTCTTCATTTTTCCAAAATTGGGGGGGTTAACTTTCCCCCCCCCACTTCTGAGTGGGGGGGGGTTAAACCCCACTTCTCAGAATTTTGGGGGGTTAACCCCCCAACCCCCCCATGCCCATGTATGGGTGTGACCCCCCTAGGACCCCCTTCCTAGATTTTAAAATCTCATTTACCCAGGGTAAACACCCTTTTAGCTTCGGTGACCGTGTTCATCTATGTTTGGGATATTCTACAACTCAAAACTCTCGAAGATAACCTACGAGTGTTAAATTCCAATTGGTCCACCATAGGTGAGCAGCCTACCGGATTTTTTTGGGGGGGTGTACTCGACCCCTTAAATGGGGAGTGTCCAAAAAAACTTTGGTGTATACCTCAGATGCCTTATTATTTTTAGCGTTTTTAATACTAGGATTACCCCCTCCCGCCATTTAGGGGGGTGTCCGGTCAGGGTACTTCCAAATTTTAGGGGGGATGTCAGCAATTTTCGGCTTGTTTTGAGGGGTAGTATAACCTTCCTCCAAACGCCCCCTTCCCATTTCCTATTTTCTCCACCTGCTAAACGTCTGTTTTACCACTACTTTTGAATTTTTAATAAACATTATTATGCATATCGTGTTTATTGTGACCTAAAGAGTCACAATCAGTTTAAATTCAACGTGAATCTAACTTTTAACGTTTAAAAAGAGTATATCGTCCTTACTATACGGCAAAATGAGCCACTGTCATTATGAAAATACACGTGACTGTGACTTATTCTGCAGTTAATAGAGTCCTGTTTTAAATTTAAAATAAGTCACAGGCACACATATTTTATACGAACTGTGGCTTGTTTTGCCATAGTAACGACGAGAAACAAGTATTTTAAGACAATTTTAATTCATTCTGTCATAGGAACGACGATATTTTGCTGCAGCTCCATATTTTATTTATGCAATAAAATAATAATAATATTATTATTATTATTAATTAATAATTAATTTAATTAATTAGGAACTAAACAAAGTTTTGTGAATTTTTAGGCGCCGACATGCCTGTCGTAATTACAGTACTTAACAGCTACAGCGGCTGGGCCTTGTGCGCCGAGGGTTTCATGATGAACAACGACCTACTCACCATCGTCGGAGCACTGATTGGGAGTTCCGGAGCTATCCTCTCCTACATTATGTGCAAAGTAAGATCACTCTTTTGTGTCAACTACATGTTCCCAATGTTTTTTTAAAGGTTTTTTTTTTTGGAGACAGAGAAAAATAGCCGTACCATGATTCGAACCGGGGTCTCCTTTCCTTGATTTCCAGGCTTGAATTTTCACTCCGGTGTGCCATACAAGCTGTTTGTGATTTATTTTATGCGTCTCTTATACTCGCCAGTAGTTGTAGGCATACATGGGCAAGTTGGTCCGGAGTGGGGGGGGGGGTTAAACCCCTAATTATGGGGGAAGGTTAAAATCCGAGAAACGCAAAATACCCATATCGTTTTTTTTCTGGGGTGCATTTTACCCATATCGTCTCATACATGGGCAAGTTGGTCCGGAGTGGGGGGGAAGTTAAATCCCAAATTATGAGGGGGGAGGGTTAAAATCTGAAAAACGCAAATACCCATATCGTTTTTTTTCTGGGGTGCATTTTACCCATATCGTCTGTCGATTTTAAAGGAAAAATAGGTAAAAAAAACGCTAATTTTAGGTCAAAAAGCCCTTTTTATTGCCTTTTTGAGCTTCTTATTGCTTAAAACATTCATTTTGACCTCAAAACTTAAGTTTGGAGGCAGTTAGAAGTCCTTTTAAAGACATTTTTTTCTTCATTTTCCAAAATTGCGTGGGGGGGTGGAGTTAACCTTTTCTCTTTCCCCCCCCCCCCTCGTGCCCATGTATGGTTGTAAGTCATCACTTCAGAAAGGGGCGTTCCACGTCACACTAACTACAAAACATTTTGACCGCACAGTGCCTAACGGCCCTTTCACCCTTGATTATTTTAGTTCCTAGATAAAAAAATTATAATATCCAGATCACAGAAAAGTTCCGTTCACGTTCGACTGTTTACTGGGATAAAATCCTTCGCGCACGTTAGTTTTTTTGGTAAAATAACAAGCCTGAAATGAAATTCAAATAATAAAACAAACGCGCACGAATACTAAATTAAATCATATAAAAAACATAAAATGTTTTTAATTTGTTTTTTTTTGAATGCAATTTTTAAGTGCTAAATTTTTGGCAATGTCAATAGAGTAATTTTTAGGTTTTTAAAAAAATGAACAAACTACTTTTACGGATTAAAGCTAAATAAATAAATTTTTTAATAGTTCACAGGTTTTTTGTAAAATTGATGGCAAGTTTTAGTCTTTTAATTAATTTTAACTTGTGTACAATAAAACCAAAAGAAAATTTTGTTCATTGTCATAGAAATACTTAGAGCACGCCATGAGAGACGGACGAAAAATTTTCGGGGTTTTACCCCCAATACCCCGTTTTTAATGTTTTTAGTGCTGGGGCTTTCATTTTTTTTGGGGGGGGGGTCGATAGTTTGGAATTTTTGAAGGAGACATAACCCCCCTTGCTCATGCTCACCTCATGCCCAGAAGGTGCTTTTTCCCCTTCCAGATAGCGCTTTTAAAACTCAAATGTGTTTTGACCATGATTATAAGGCACTTGATGAGTAATTCAGTAATATTTTGTCGGATTTCAGCATACTATTTGTAATGTATGCTACGAAAGCAAAATATTGAATAAAACCCTTTTGAATAACTCGGCAAAAAATTAAATATCTTTGTTTACAGGCGATGAATCGATCCCTGCCCAACGTGATCTTAGGTGGAGTTGGGACCAAATCCAAAGGAACAGGACAAGCCAAAGCTATAACTGGAACCCACACTGAAACAAACGCGGAACAAGTAAAATTTTTTTATTATTTTTAATATTACGGAGAAATATTAACCGTTAGCGAAAGGCAAAAGTTTAAATAATACTCCTTCTTTAGTAAAGTGTGTTTTAGATGTTTTTGAAAACAAACTTATCTGATCGCTGTTGGGAAACGTTATAACCGAAGTAAAAAGTATAACAAAAATTTGGAAATTTTAGTTTAGTGTTGGGTAATTACTAAATCATAAAGGGTCAAAATTAGTGACTTTGACTCAGTCATAGCGTTTCTATTGTGTTCATGAAAGATAAAAAAGAGTCACAGTTATGAGTATTTTATGACGAATTTGACTCATTGTGTTGGTTTGTTCTGTAGGTGAGCGACTGGCTGAGAGAGACTAAGAACTTGATGTTATTATTTCGTCATACAGAGTTACCATAACTATAGAATCAACGTGACTTTGACTCATAAGGTTTGTGCTAATTATTGTGTACATTTTGTAGGTAAGCGACTGGTTGACAGAGGCTAAGAACGTGATAATCGTGCCGGGGTACGGTCTCTGCGCCGCCCAGGGTCAGTATCCCATCGCGGAAATGGTGAAAACCCTGAGAGAACGCGGTGTCAATGTTAGATTCGGTATACATCCAGTTGCGGGTAAACTAAAATTTTTTTTTTTTGTATTTTCTATTAAAACTTAGTACTTATTTTTATGGATAAAAATGGAAAAAGGCTGGAGGGTTTTTACCCGGGTTTTAAAGTAAAGATAGACGGTCCAGTCTAACCTCCCCCCTCTGTTCTAAGGAGGGTCGTCTACCCGAGTTGGAGAAATATAAATTTAATAGGGAGATCTGATGTCCGAAGCAAAATACTTTTAGAGCATTAATGGTGGTTTTAAAGAATAACTCTACATTTTATTGAATGCTGTTACGGTAAGAAGTAGGTGTAAAAATACTGATTGGTGTTTAAATTTACGTTTTGGTTGGAAAATTTAAGATGGAAATAGTAACCTGTAGTGCTCTCAAAAAAGGGGGCGAGGGGTCAGGGTAAAAAAATTGCGAAGGAGGGGAGCTTAGTTTACAATTTCGAGGCTGAATAGAAGACCACCCGCCTCCGCCCCATCCCCTCCTTTCTCCCTTTAGTCTATTATTACAATGGTTTTGTTTTTGGTGTAAAATTTAGAATGAAGTGGAGGTGGTGTGATTGTGAAAAAAATTTTTTTTTGGAGGGGGATTTCTAGGCCGAGAAGGAGTGGGGAATTCCACATTCGCTTTCTCCCATTTTCATCTATAGTTATCTATTAGTGATCGGCGGAACATCTTAACCGGAATTTTCCAAAAATCAGGAACCGAAACCGGAATTCCAAATTTTGCCCGGAACCGGAACTGTCCGTCAGTATTACCTATCATATAATTTTATTTTCTTTGCAGGTCGTATGCCGGGCCAGCTGAATGTACTGCTAGCTGAGGCCGGTGTGCCCTACGACATCGTGCTGGAGATGGACGAGATCAACGACGACTTCCCCGATACGGACCTCACGCTGGTGGTAGGAGCCAACGACACGGTGAACTCGGCCGCAGAAGACGACCCCAACTCGATCATAGCCGGCATGCCCGTGCTGAGGGTGTGGAAGTCGAGACAGGTAGGGCGATGATCGGTGAAATTGGCGAGAAAGGGTTGGAGGGTCCGTTTCGGAGTATCCCTGCAGACCTGGGCGCGGTCTGGAAATGCCCTCCCCTCGCGCCCTTCCCCCCCTCCATCCCGCTCGAAAATGAAAAACTAATTTTAAAAAATAATGCATCATGTTTAACCTATTTTCGCGAAATTTTGGCAGTTTTTAGCCTATTGTATAGCAATTTAAGCCATTTTAAACCTACTTTTACTTAAATCTAGTCTTTTTTCTTTTTGTCCGTTTTTTTCTGTTTTGTTTTTCCTTTCTGTCCGTCTTGCCCCCCTCCCCGTTTCAAACAGTTTGCCCCCTCCTGGCCAAATAAAACCCTGGAGGCAGTGCACAGGTCTGCTGAACACCCTCACCCCCTAGTATTGATTGTACGCCGAACACATCGCCTTTCTAAAATTTAGGGGTCCTTGCTAGTACTAAAAACGCTAAAAATAGAGTATTCAGGGGATACTCCTTGCAGATCTGTCCATTGCCCCCCCCCTCTCGGGGGTTTTATGGGTGGCAGGCAGTGGAGAAAGAAAAAAAGAAGAAGAAGGGAAAAAAGGGACAAAAAAACCGAAAATAAGATAAAAATAGGTTTAAAATGGCGTAAAATGCATTTAAATAGGCTATAAACTGCAAAAAGTTCGCAATAATGGCGTCATTATTGGTCAAAAATGGTGTTACAATTTTTGGGTACTTTTTTCATTTTTGGGCGGGAGAGCAATAAAGAGAGGGGGGCAAATCCTCCAATAAAGCGGGGGGGAGCATTTCCAGACCGTTCACAGGTCTGCTTCTTGCAAAAATTTTTGGTATATCTCTTTTTTATTTTTTTATTTTATTTTATTTTATTAAAATTTGCAAAAGTGCAGGAGTAACGAAGGCATAATTTAACATGCAATGAAACCACATACCCCTTTAGAATTAATATAATATCTCCCTAACCAATAACATCCAGGACGCCTTCTTGTCCACCTATGATGGTTTAATCGCAAGACGTTAGTCAATGAGGCGGAACCATAGGTGAGAAAGGGGGGGGGGCCCGGGTGGGGTCCACCCCCCCTGGCCTCGAAATTTTGGGCCCCCCCCCTAGACGAAAATCTAGGGGGGCCCCCCCCTCCCCCCAAATTTCCGAATTTTTAACCCCTGACCCCCCTCTAGATTTTGAAATCTGACCCCCCCTCTCCCCCCTCGGGAAAATTTTAGGTACCTTTTTTATACTAAATTTTTTTCCAAAAACGTAAATTTTCATCACATATTCATGCTTTTACACCCTTTTTATACATGAATATGGCTTTTTATTCAATAAAATGTAGTATTATCCTATAAAAAGAACAATTATTAAAGTTATTATGGTTTAAAACTGTTTTGCTTTGGACACCGGACCCCACCTGACCCCCCTCTAGATTTCAAAATTTCGCACCCCGGGTCGACCCCCCTAAAAAGCTAGGGGGGGTCCGTACCCCCTGGGACCCCCCTCCTAGAATTCAAAATTCGATTTACCCCGGGTAACCACCCCCCCCCCCCTAGCTTCCCCGACCGTGCTCACCTATGGGCGGAACATTACATGTTCAAGGCCCTGTATCCATACATGGACAGGGGAGGGTTAACCCCCCAAATTCTGAGAAGGAGGGTTTAACCCCCCCACTCAGAAGTGGGGGGGAGAAAAGGTTAATCCCCCAATTTTGAAAAAAATGAAGAAAAAAATGTCTTTAAAATGACTTCTAACTGCCTCCAAACTTAATTTTTGAGGTCAAAATGAATGTTTTAAGCAAAAAAAAGCCCAAAAATGCTATAAAAAGTGTTTTTTGACCTTAAATTAGCGTTTTTTACCTATTTTTCCTTCAAAATCGAAAAACGATATGGGTAAAATGAACTCCAGAAAAAAAACGATATGGGTATTTTGCGTTTCTCGGATTTTAACACCCCCTAATTAGGGGTTGAACTAATAGGGGGGGTTGGGGGGTTATACCCCCCAAAATTTCGGATTTTGCTGACACCCCCCCCCCTAAATTTGGGGTACCCGGGGACACCCCCCCCAAATTCGCCTTCTGGAGAAAAATTTTTAAGTGTTATAAAACGACTAAAAAAATTTTTCGCGCTTCGCGCGGAGAGTTAATTGTTAATTGATAAATTTATCTTAGTTTTTCGATTACAAATCGATTATCCCGTTCAGTAGTTAAGGTATACAGTTTAATAAAACTACTATAAACACTATTATCCTTTAATTAACGTTTTAAACGCATGTTTTAAATGTGTAGGTATAAGAAACCTTAAATTTTGTAATAAGTATCATCTGGAATTAAAATTTCAAGTGTATTTTAGCGCCTTAAATTAAAAATTTTCTCCCCCGGGGGGCATTCTGCCCCCGGACCTCCCTGACAAGGGGCTCCGCCCCTTGACCCCGCTGGGGGGCTCTCACCCCCCAGACCCCCCATATCTGGGGGCTGCCGCCCCCCAGACCCCCCTTCAGGGTTAGTAGAGCCCCCAGACCGCCACCCCCAAATGAAATCCTGGGCACGTCACTGCAAAGGGGGGTCTGTCTAACCCCAAATTTTTCCCTTTGCCGACCTAAAAGAGGTGTCTAGACCCCCCCCCCCCCCTGGCTACGCCCATGTATGTATATAATCTTTAATTAAATATAAGATTATGGATTAAAAAGTTTGTGATACTTGACTTTATAATCAAGACAATAATATTATTCTATTATTACGTAATTATTTTAAAAAAAACTATGATGTCTCTAATCTAATTATAAGAATATATAAACACATTATTAATAAAAGAATTAAAAAATAAAATTTGTAAGTTGCAATAAGGTCTTATTTCAATTTTACACAGTTTTAAACCATTTATAAGCTTGTTTTACGTTTTTTACGCGTTTTAAGCCCATTTGAAGGCAGCGCGGAAATATTGGGTACACCCCCCTCAAAGTTTGGGTCTTGCCGGACACCCCCCTAAAATTTGACCCCCCCTATACCCCCCCCCCCCCCAAATCCGAGAGGCTGCCCCCCTATGGTTGAACCCCCCCACTCCGGACCAACTTGCCCATGTATGCCTGTATTTCCCATTTTTTAGTGAAAAAAACTAAAAAATGCTACTTGTTTGGCATTCAAAATTCTATCTATTCGACCTGATATTTCTGTACGTCACAGTGCTCTAAAAATTAATGTACAATGCAGTTTGTTACGTTTTATGACATTTCGTTTTGATTGAATTCTTGTTTCAGGTGGTGGTGATGAAGAGGTCGTTGGGTGTGGGCTACGCCGCAGTGGACAACCCCATTTTCTTTAACGAGAACACGGCCATGTTGTTAGGAGACGCGAAAAAGATGTGCACTTCCCTCCTGGAGACCATCCACGCCAAGAGTCCAGATTCAGGAGCGTAAATCTTGGAGCATTTTCGTTAAACGTAAAAGTGGGCAGGGAAATTGAGGATAATTTTTTACAAACGCTAATTTGTGTTTGTTTATTTTTATTTAAATGGAAAAGTTTTTTATATGAGGATGAATTCTATGAAATCAAGGAACTTGCCCATCTATCCCATCTATGCCCATCTAATTGTAAACATAAATAGAAGCCAGTTTAAATGTGACAAGTGAAAAACAAGGTTAGACGACATTACTGCGTGTATTCATTAAAAATCTAAATATTTAGAAAAAGAACTGTAAAATTTTTTTATCAACGATAACAACGCGTGGTCTTTAGGAATTTATAGGGAATGATATCATAGCATTGTTAAATTAGTGTTGATAAAGGGGGTGTTTAATTCTTATTTAAATAAAATTATGCTGCTTGTTAATAAAAATTTTATGGGTAATAGGTAGGTAGGTAGGTTAATTATTATACGAAGACTCGAAACAATTCCAAGTTGTTAAACCCAAATTTTTTTTTAAAAAACAAAATGAGGAACAAATCACGAATCCAATGGCTTAAAAAACGTGAATTTGAAAAGTATTTTTTGAGTTATTTTGATATTTTTCATTTGCGAAAAAATGACATTTTGTGTCAAAAGATCACAAATTTATAAAAATCAACTTATTTAAAAAAAACACCAAAAATTAAAAAAATCTATGATTAATTGTTTCGAGTGTATTTTTTGCTCTGTTAATTGCAAACCAAAAAACTACTGCACATGTTAGGAAATTAAATTAAAGTTATTGCAGTACATTACTGAGACAATGTTTGGTTAATATAAATCAATTACTTACATTCTGTTTTTTTTGTTGTATGCTGTGACATCTAGCAATTTTATATAATTATACTTACTAAATTATTTTTTGTATATTTGAGATTGCACAGTGCATTTTTACCTGTATCTTTACGCTAGTGGTTTTGGAGTGCTTTTTGTTCTATTTCTGGTTTTACAATATAGAAATTCTTGAGTTTTTGCTATACTTAGTCCACGAATTCTGGCTTATAATATTTTAAAAGTTCTAAATAAACAACAGTTTTGATTTTAAAATGGTAAAACTGAAATAGTTCAAAAATTTTCGAAGGAAAAAGAAATTTAAACTCCTTAAATGTATACCAAGCACAATAGAATCAAATAAATTTGTCATAATTAGAAAATTACGTGTGTATTTTTAATTAATTGATAGTGGTTTTTATGTAACTTAGTGATGCCAAGTGATAATAGAAACTCGGTGTTTTTTATGGAAGTTATACAATGAGAACAAAAATACAAATAGAATATGAACACTTCTTGTTTCTATGCTTAAACGACGCTCATTTAGAGTTTTCACAAAAGTGACGCGGTTATTTTGTGTGGCTGTATCATCTTTAATAACCATACCGTTATATTTGATGGCGTGGCCGTGCATACATACATGAGCGTAGGGGGGTAGGGTGGGGTCCACCTCCCTCCCCCTAGCCTCGAAATTTCGGACCCGCTCCTAGAAAAAAATCTAGGGCCCCCCTCCCCCCAAAGATTTTAAATTTTGACACCCTAACCCCCTCTGGTAATTCTAAATCGACCCCATTCCTCTCCCCCCTTCCGAGTAAAATTTTTGGTATGAATTTAGGTCAAAATTTACTGTAACAAACACGGTTTTTCGTAGTAAAAAACAGTACTTTTGTGCTCCTTTTATACATAATAGTCTATTTTAGTATATAAAATCCTATATTAGTGCTAAAAAACTTAAATAAATGATTTAATGTTACTTGTTTGGAAACCGGACCCCCTCTGACCCCCCTCTGGATTTCAAACTGGTCTACCCCGAGTCGCCCCCCCTAAAAAGCTAGGGGGGTACCGACCCCTCTCCTAGCTTTCAAAAGACCATTTACCCGGGGTAGTCACCCCCCTAGCTTGCCGGTCCATGCTCATGTATGCGTGCAGCACTCTTAAAAGAATCACATTCAGTAAAAAGTCAACGTGTCTCTGACTCAACGTGTCTTTGTTTGTGTTATGTGTGTGTTAAGATACATAGATGGACAGCCCTTCGTATTTTGGGGGTGGGGTATACCCGAACCCCGAAATTTGTGGGGGGGGGTCCTAAACATTTTTGGGGGTTATACCTCAATTACCCTATTTTTAGCGGTTTTAGTACTGGAACCCTCCAATCGGGATTTTGGGGGGTATAACCTCCCAACCCCCCCCCCCTGCCCACCTATGTTAAGGTATATGAAGAGTCACAGTTACGACTTACGAGTGTCGGAATCAGAAATGTTTCACACTGTCTAAAACTATAGTTTGTACGAAAATAAGACGTACTGGAAAAAAAAATTTTAAGTCACAGTATCTCACCAAAAGAAAAGTCGATATGCTCGAAAATTATATCACTGAAAGAATTAGTATTGTCGTAATATAATGAATACAGACCTGTGCACTGCCCCCCCCCCGGGGTTAAAACGGGGGGGGGCAATACCAAAACGGGGGGGGGGGGCACGGGGGGGCAACTTTTTTGAAACGGGGGGGGGGGCAATAAAACGGGGGGGGGCAGAGCAGGGGGGAAAGAAAAAAAAGAGAAAAAAAGGAGAAAAAGAAGAGAAAAGAAAAGAAGGGAAAAGGGAAAAAAGGGACAAAAAAAGCGGAAATAAGGTAAAAATAGGTCTAAAATGGCTTAAAATACATTGAAATAGGCTAAATAGTGCACCAAATTCGCGATGATGGCGGCATGATAGGTCAAAAATGGCGTCATATTTTTAGGGTACTTTTTCATTTTTTGGCGGGGGGGGGGGGGGATAAAACGGGGGGGGGCAAATCCTCCAATAAAACGGGGGGGGGCATTTTCAGACCGTGCACAGGTCTGTGAATATAAATATTTTATAAATCGATGATTTTTGGGGATACGCTCATGATTTTTAAAAAAAAATTCCAGTACGCCTCATTTTTGTGCAGACAATTTTTATCGTCATTACCGTGACAGAATAAATCGGAATCGTGATAACATATGTGCAACGTGATTTTTTTACTGTTTATACACAAATGACCTTCTGAGTCAAAGTTACGTTGATGTTAACGCTTTAGGGTTTTATCGTCCAAAAACCGCTGCAAATCCGCAAAAGGTTGTTCGCGTCGGTGCTGCTCAGTGGTACTTCGCGTGTTTGACATTGAGCCGCGCTGACGCGGAATCCCTTCTGCAGATTTGCAGCGGAAAAATTCCAAAAGGTTGGTGACTGTTTATGTCGGAGAAACGACAGACGAAATCGTGATTACTGACAAAAAGAGTCACAATCAGTAGAAAATCAACGTGACTCCGACTCATTTAGTTTGGATTATGTGTGTGTTACGATATAAAAAAGAGTCACAGTTATGAGCATTTTATAACGCTTTCGACTCATTGTGTCAGAGGAACGACGAAAATGCAATGCACGTTCGCGTTAAACAGTTTTTTTTCTTCAAAAATTTGTATTTTTGAAACAGAACAATTTTTTAAACTTGCTTCCATAGTCATAAAACTTTTTTATTGGATATTATGATAAAATGTACTATTTTTAAACGTAAATTATGATTTTGATAGAATTTATAACAATAAAATTTCACCAATGTACCAGATTTTTGTTTAGACACAACAAGAAAACATCGGATTAAAGAGCTAGGCCAAAACACATAAAACCGTGAAAAACCAAGAAAATGAATGAATAATTAGATTTATTTTGGGGATAGAGCCTAGATCTTAAAGGTGCGGTACCGAGTCAAACTTTTTGTCTTCGATTTTGATTATTTTTGGTGAAAATTTTACCCCTGCCTTCAATAACCCACAAAAACTTTTTTATCAAAATATCTCCAAGTGGTTCAGGAGATATGACCCTCCAAAAATGGCGTTTCTCGAGAATTCTATTCTTGAAAGATTGCTCAATGGATATTAAAATTTTAGTTATAAAAGCGGCTACTTTTTACTTTAATTTAATACTTTGATTGTTAAGATGAGGACCCTCCAAAATGGAGTTTCTCGAGAATTCTATTCTTGAAAGATTGCTCAATGGATATTAAAATTTTAGTTATAAAAGCAGCTACTTTTTACTTTAATTTAGTACTTTGATTGTTAAGATGAGGAGTCTTTGTCCAAAAATTGCGTTTCCCGTACAAAAAAACCGCGATTTTTTCGCTAAAAATACGAAGTGTAGGCAAAAAGTTGGGCAAACTTAATCAAATCATTGCCGTCGTTTTGCGTTTTTAACGAAAAAATCATCGGGTTTTTTTTGTACGGGAAAGGCAATATTTGGACAAATACTGCACCAATCTTAACGATCAAAGTATCAAATTAAAGTAGAAAGTAGCCGCTTTCTTTTTTAATGTATATTTTGTAATTTAAATTTTAAATACTCATTGAGCAATCTTTCAAGTACTGAATTGTCGAGAAACGCAATTTTTGGAGGGTCCTGTCTTCTGAACCACTGGAGATATTTTGATGAAAAAGTTTGTGGGCTATTGCGGGCAGGGGTAAGATTTTCACAAAAAAAAACGATCAAAATCGGAGACGAAAAATTTTACTCGGTACAGCACCTTTAAGGTCTTTCCTCTCCAGGGGCCTATTTCATAAAAACCTTCTTAAATTCTCATTTTACAAATCTCCGCCTATTTTTTGTAAAATACACGATAAAGGTTTTTCAAATTGTAATCCAGGGGGAGCATCTGCGCGCACTGCTCTGCGCTGGTTGGTCGCAGCCATGTCATTTCATCTCCGCTGACCGATCAATATACGCCGTGTCGTATATCTATCATTTAATTTACAAAAAATAGGCGGAGTTTTGTAAAATGAAAATTTACAAACGTCTTTATGAAATAGGCCCCTCGGTTACAAGTCGATAAGTTTTATAATTATGTTTTACAAAAAAAGAGCGGAGATTTGTTAAATAAGAATTTATAAGCAAAAGTTCTTATGACACCGACCCCGCAGGCATTATCGCATGGTGTGCAAATTTTCTATACAAAAATAAATTTCGACGTTTCAGGCTTAAATTCCACGTCATTTCATAATTCTTAAGCCGTTCCGCATAAAATCTGCCAAATCTAACCTATGGAGAAAATATTGAAGCAGTTAAATTATATTACTTTGTTTTATAACATATAACACAAAAGAATGTTCACCTTGCATTTTTTAGAGCGAGTAAAATGTTTGTTGTGAAGAAATCTGGAACCCATACCGTACGCACACTACCTTTATTTATTTTCGCCATTAGCTGTTTATGTTCGTTAAAAGTTTCCTTGATCCATATTTCAAGGTGGAACGATACAGTTAGGATACCCTGTCGGTGTTTGTGTATACCTCGTGTCGTACGTGACCGACAGAAGCCAACTATGTGTTGGGAGAAAAGGAATTTTTTTCCGGTCAGTTCGGTATCCTTAAAATTTTTGGTGGACTATTCCACGCCGAGATATGCTTCGTTGAAAAAAGGCATTTTAAAACAGTTTTTCCCAATTTAACAGAACAGAGTTAATATTACGTAATAAAAATTTAACTCAAGTTAGATACACCAATTGTACATGCCCACAAAAATTTTTAGCAAAATCCCTACGATTGAAGATTTTTAATTTCGTTTTATTGCTAAAATTGTTGAAATAAAAAATAAAAAGAAGTGATAGCAGAGATTTCGTTAAAAACTTAAAAACTGGCTCAGAATTATGGTACAAGTGCTGTGTTAAAAGTTGAAGACAAACTATTTCCTTTCAAATGACTAAATTTTCATTTATATTTTTTTGATTTGATGTCGGGAAACTACATTTTGAAACGTTTGTTTAAAACTAGTTTTTAAAACGGAGCAGTAGCCGAGTGGTTAGAGCGTCAGACTCGGAATCCCAGAGCTCTAGGTTCGAATCCTCCTGGGCCAAATTTTTAACCTCAAAAAAGGGTTTTTTTATTTTTCACTTTTTAATTAAAAAAAGTGTTCATTATTCAATACTGTATTCAACCCCGAGTACCTGTTTAAAGGTAAAACCGGTATATTGTCGGAATGCCCCCCAAGGGGGGGTCGCAACCTCCTCAGTGCCCCCGGCGGGTCGAATTAAAAAACGTAGGTCGGATTCGTCATCAGGACTTCCGAAAACCCCCGAGTACATGTTTTGGGGAAAATTGGTGAAATTTTTGCAACTGTATCGTTCTACCTTAAACTACTGTGATTAATAAATCGAAAAAGTGTGGGTAAATCAAAAATGGCTGATTTTTGATGACTTGCAATATTAAAGTCAATTTAAAATTGCTAAAGTTCACGGGATTTAAGAAGAACTTTGCGTTTCAATTCTTTTTTTATAACGTCTTAACCGCACTAATTTAATTTTGTTTTTTGCATGTCCTTTATTTAATTTCTCGAGGTTAGCCATAAGTGTAAAGCCACCATAAAAAATGTAAAAATAATCCTATAAGTTAAAATAATTGTTTAAAACAAATAATGAATTATAGAAGTAAATTTTAAATTTAATATTAATACACCAAATTGTTATAACTTTGTGCAACTGAGACACTTACTAAAATATAATAATATTTGGAAATCATTTATATCAACAGTAAAACAAAGACTTTTGGTTATAAAATAATTAAATAATAAAATGTAAACAAAGAACAATGATATATCAAGAAATAAAACTAACCAGTATAGTAACTGACTTAATTTCGGCCACCTTTTTTTATTTTTTTGGAAAAGTTATTTCTCGTTTTTCAATCGACCAAAATTTGGTCTAAAAATCAAACTATAGCTATTTTTTTTATTCGACTGCAAAATTTTAAAATTTTTGTTACACTTAAAGATCAGTGGAGGTTTAAAGTTGTTTTTTTTATAGTGGCCGAAATTAAGGCCGTTCCATTAATTTCGGCCACCTAGAAAAAAATTGCTATAACTATTGCCAAAACAAACAATAAAATTTTTTAAAGGTTGCAAGTTTATCCTAAGGTATTGTTCTTGGTACATATAACTTAATTTTTTCCCGTTTGCCAACTGTTATAGTTATCAACATTACTTTAAATAATTATGTTAAAACCTTAAAAAACAAGTTTTAATAACTTGTATTTTTTGTTCAATTTTTATTTTTGGCTTAAAAACGTCAAAAAAAGTCAAACGAGCATAAAAAACCTTATTAATACGGTAGTACGATGATATTTAAAAACAGCAAAAAACGGCAGGTTGTTCTTTCACCTAAATTTTAAGATGGCCGAAATTAACGGAATCTTAAAATGCGCAGTTAGTTAAACGCATTGCAAAGTGATTTTAAAGAAAATATCAAAACATGAAAATTAACAACTTTGAGCCTTAAATAGAAGCTATTTTAAAGTTATATATTGCTTCGTTTTAAATTTGATGCAGTTTAAACACAAAGCAAAAATTAAGAAAATCACAAAAAATTACTTTTTGTATGAAAATGTTGATAATGTAGAATAACAAAAATAAAAAAAGTTTTGAAAAAACACTTTATTTAACATTAATCAGTTACATTTGTGTTAGTTCTTTTGTGTTTTAAAAATAAGCCAATTTTTAACACCCTAAATTGGTGGCCGAAATTAAGGCCTGGCCGAAATTAAGTCAGATACCCTAAATAAAAATAAAATATGTATAAACAAAATAGAAAATACAATTAAAAAACGTAAAAACAATAGAGCAAGACTATTGACGCAAACTTAAACTATAATAATAAAATATCTATTTTTAGCGTATAATTTTAATAAATATAACCAAATTTATTACACCTTTCATTAAAAAATTTTATCAGCAAATTCTCTAAACTCTCTTAATTTAATACAATTGTTTATCAAAGAATAGGGAAAAAAATATCCAAAAGCTATTTTGTACTAACTATGATCATTTAGCATATTATTAGGATAATCCTTTCGCTTGCTTATTTAACATCATACTATAGGCAAATAAAATCTAGCTGACCGCGATATTTGCAGTATTTAACAGCAAAAACATTCAAAATTTTTCACTAAAGCGGGTTAATAACAAAGATTAAAAACTGTATTTTAATAATTATTTATCATATTACTTAATTTGGAACCTAAATGCAAATGTTTTAAGGGTTAAAGTCGGTTGATTTATATATATTTTGTGAAAAGGTGGAATTAAAAAAATTCTGCGTCCTCATTTGTTTTAAGAAAAACGTCATTACCGCACAATTTTAATTGGTCCCCTCATGTCTTCATTCTAATTGTTAGCGTCAGCCAGATATATTCAATCATAATCATGAATAATACCTACTAATAAATAATTATGACGGAAAGTGTTTGCTGATGAGTCCCAGCTTACCTTCGTATTCATACAACTAGTACAAACAAGGGACAAAACAGGCATATAAAATAAAAAGTTTTTTATAAATAAAAAAATTAGTTTTTTAAAAGTATATAAAAGTATCAATTTAGTTTTTTAAAATCATTATAATTTACTAAACTACAGGAGAAATTTAATAAATAATTATTGAAATACGGGTTTTGATCTTTATTATTAAACCGCATTTGTCAAAACTTTTTTAGGTAAAATACTTGTAGCTGAGAATGTAGGGAGTGGTTTATTTAAAAAAAAAATCATTTTGAATTTTACCTGTTTTTAATGAAAACTTAAAAAATTCATTGCTAGTATAAAATTATTTTATATTAGGGTAACTGACTTAATTTCGGCCACGCCTTAATTTCGGCCACCAATTTAGGGTGTTAGAAAATTGACTTATTTTTAAAACACAAATAAACTAGCACAAAAATAACTGGATTAATGTTGAATAAAGTGTTTTTGCAAAAGTTTTTTGTTTTTGTTATTCTACATTATCAACATTTTCATACAAAAAGTGAATTTTCTGTGATTTTCTTAATTTTTGCTTTATGTTCAAACTGCATCTAATTTAGAACGAAGCACTATATAACCTTAAAATATCCTCTATTTAAGGCTCAAAGTTGTTAATTTTGATGTTTTGATATTTTCTTCAGAATCATTTTGCAATGCGTTTAACTAACTGTGCATTTTAAGATTCCGTTAATTTCGGCCGCCTGAAAATTTATGTGAAAGAACCTGCCGTTTTCTGCTGTTTTTAAATATCATTGTACTACCATATTTATAAAGAATTTTTTGCTCGTTTGACTTTGTTTTGACAAACAAAAAATACAAATTATTAAAACTTGTTTTTTTAAGGTTTTGACATAATTATTTAAAGTCTTGCTAATAACTATTAAAGTTCGCAAACGGGAAAAATTAAGTTATATGTACCAAGAACAATACCTAAGGGTAAATTTGCAACCTTTAGAAATTTTTATTCTTCGTTTAAGCAATAGTTATGGCCAGTTTTTTGTAGGTGGCCGAAATAAATGGCACGCGCCTTAATTTCGGCCACTTTAAAAAAAGTTTAAACCTTCACTGATTTTTAAGTGTAACAGAAATATTCAAATTTTGCACTGGAATAACAAATATAGCTATTGTTTGATTTTTAGGCCAAATTTTGGCTTGATTGAAAAAGCCAGAAAAAACTTATTCAAAAAAATAAAAAAAGGTGGCCGAAATTAAGTCAGTTACCCTAATTGGTTTTAGTGTACAGAACTCTATGGTATATGTATGCATTTTATAATCAACACTTGTATTTTTGTTTAAATTTTTTGGTTAAGATTATTTAGTGGCAAGTTGACATTTAACATTGCCGTGAAATATTTGCTGCTGTTTATTTAACGGCGCAGTGTAAAATGATTCATTTTAACTTATTTCTGGCTAGTGGTCCCCACGCGCAAAAAAGAGCATGCGTACTGTAGAATTGCATACGTACTCGCAAAATCGCAAACTCATTTAGGATTTTACAAGCTCAAGTAAAGTTGGAAGCGTGCCCATACATGATTTCTGCTACCATTACGTTGATTATTCGATTTAAAAGACAAAAAACAATTCTAAACGATAATTGGAGAATACAAAAAGGCGAGAGTCGCAGCTAAGAGGATTTTACCTATAATAGTTTTGTTGTTAAATAGTCGATTCAATATTGCAATTATCGAATTCAGCTAGATTTTATTTGCCTGTAATAACGGTATTTTTCAACTAACAAAAACATTTCACTTTGGTAAAATTATATTACCATTAATACTATTTAACCAATAGGCACTAACAAACCCTACTCACAAAAACTTTTACTAAATTCAACTGTACTATGGAAGCGACAGAGCGGTCGCGACAGCCGCCGCGCAGAATAATTATAAAAAACAATAACGGAAATGCCCATTGTATGTTGAATTAATTTTATTACGCGGCCTGAAGTCGGTAAAAATACAGCAAGAGTATCATTGAATGTTTTAAATTTTGTTTTAATTTAAATATAGCGAACTCAGTCAGTTAATTTTGTAATTTACATAAAATGGGCTAAAATTTTATACGAAATCTTTAATATTTATTCCATATGAATATATCAATATAAAAAAATAGGTAAAAAGCATACTATGACAGAAAGTAATTTTTTATGCTTTTTTAATATCGTTCTGCACAATAAATGACGTTTTCAAATATAAATTGGTATATTTTTTTTTAATTTTTTATTTTAGCCATTTCAAGTAGTTGGAAATGGATTTGAAATGAACTACTGGCATTAATCCAACAACATTCAGTGTTTACGTAATGTTGCTTTCTGGTGGCTATCGAGTATAGTCTCATTCTTTAAAACATTTAATAAGTATATTATTATTAAAATTCATCTAAATTTGCACACTTACCACTAATAATGCATATAACATGTATACGAACATCTAGTATATGTGCTCCTTGCATATATACGAAATGTCTCTAGCATGTATGCTTTTACATACATGTGAAATGTCTCTTAGCGTATATATTCTATGCATATACGTGAAATGTTTTCTTTAGCATGTATATGATTACACATGCATGTGAAATGTCTCTTAGCACGTATGTAATATGCATCTGTGTGAAATGTCTCTGGCAGATACGCTCAATGCATACTTATTAATTGTTTCTATTTTATTAAACATAAATATATTCGTTCATTATTTAGATACTTTACATTATTTTCAAAAAATTTTTTCTTGTTATAGTAAATATTTTGGCAGTCTCACCACTTTAGTTTATATTACGATTCTCCCCACACCTTCCATCCTTTTACTAAACTATGCAATACATCTCTTTGTCTTTTTAGGCCTTTCTTTTTGTCAGCTTGTTCGTAATAGGAGACATGCTGACAAAAAGAAAGGCCGATTCTGCCTGTTTATATGCTCAATGGTCCATTTGTGATTATGGTTGAGAAGTGGTAATACCGATGCCTTATTTGTTAATTAAACCAATTGAAAAACAAATTGTTCTTTTTTATTATTTTAATTCTTTCGAAAACGATGCGGTCATGGTGGCCTTTTCTTTGTTTATTAATTTTGAGTTGTTGCGTTGGCATTTATTCATTTAGCGAAACATTGCGTTTTATAAACGAGACAGATCCAACGGGAAAAGTAACAAAATTTATTTTATGTGTAATTTTTTTAAATATTTTTTGCGAATTATTTTTTTAAAATATTTTATGGGTATTATTTTTTTATTATTTTTGAGGCATTATTTTATTATTATTTTTTTGCGTATGTTTTTTTGAATCTTTTTAATCTGTCTTTTCTATTTAACTAAGATAAAATTGTGGTGGGTTTGGTTTAGTTATTTCAGGTCTTTATTTTCGGCGTTTAAGGCAAAAAAATCACAAATTTTTGATGTTGTAAAAAAGAGGAAGAGACTAACCCCTGCCCCCAATCGCCCACAAAATTTTTTCAAAAAAATATCTTCAGTGGTTCTGGGCGTTCTGTCCGTTGAGAAAAAGGCGTTTTTCGACAATTTTCAACGTGAAATATTGCTTAGTTGGTCTAACGAGTTAAGTTACTAATTATATGCACTCTGTTTTTTGTCATTAGAATTGGTCTCCGTTGACTTTCTAAGTGAAAAACCGTGCAGAATTATTTTTTTACCGATTTCCCAATAGTCCAAAAGAGTACTCTGAATTGTTTTGCGAAGCTCTTTCTAAACTAAGCGACACAAACCTGCCTGTGATCTTATGCGGAGATTTTAATATAACTGAAAATTTTTGTTTTATGAGACTTAAGCAGCAAACGAATTTTTCGCAAATTTATATTAGAACGTTTTTATCGAGGAGTTATTTACACAATTAGTACAAGAACCTACGAGAGAATTAAATTTTTTGGATTTAGTATTATGCAACCAAAACTGTCATGTTTTTAATGTGTCGGTGACCGAGCCTGTTCGCAACAGTGATCATACGTAGAAAAAAAACTGGCTTTAACTAATGCTAAAACGAACAAGAACAATTTTTAAAGAGTTGTTCTTAGTACATATAACTTAACTTTTTGCAAACTTTTATAGTTATTAGCAAGATTTTAAATAATTATGTCTTAAGTAATTATAACCTTAAAAACACAAGTTTTAATAACCTGTCTTTTTTATTAAATTTTTTTGGTGTGAAAAATATATCAACAAAAAATGGCTTTTGTTACAGCCACTCAACTTTAATGAAAATCTGGTAAAAATTTCTTTAATGAAAACCTGGTAAAAATTTGATTCCATTCTATAAATTTTTTTATACTTTTAATTAAAAACAACAAAAAAAAACAAAATCCGCCTTAATTTCGGCCACCTTTTAGGCTATACAAAACAAAAACAAAAAGCCTAAAACAATAAAACGATAATTTAAACCAAAATTATCGACTTTAAGGATAAACAAGACGTTACAAAAGTTAAGAAAAGGTATAACTTCACTCAACCAATCCTTGCCTATCTCTGATGTTTTATATCTGAATGCATCCCTCCACGAAGAAAATAACTTTATACTGTTTTAACTGCATTTCAATAATCTTTAAAAAATTTCTACCGGACTATTTATAATTCAAACCTAATCAATTGAGAGTTGGATTACTTCAACCCGCACAAATGTTCACTACGATATTCTTTCTTATGACTACATTCCTCCGCCAAGGGAAATAACATGACATTTTTACTGTGTTTTAATTTACTTAACACAATTTTTTAAAGCATGGGTACTTTATATCGTGGTAAGTGGTGAGTTGGGTGGGGAAACCCCATTGACATCTATATTTACTATATTCATTATATGACTGCATCCCTCCGCCACAAAAAATAACCTGACTTTTTTTAATGTGTTTAAATATTATTCTTGAGAAAATCCTTCCGATCTGAATCAATCCAACCTGGTAAAGTATGCGTTAGGTAATCCCACCAGTACACATGATTGTGCAAATCGTGTTAAACAAGTTCTTTCACCTGAATTTCAAAATGACCGAAACTAACGGATTCTTAAATTGCCCAGTTAGTTAAACGCATTGCAAAAACATGAAAATTAAGAATTTCGAGCCTTAAATAGAAGTTATTTTAAGGTTTTATATTGCCTCGTTTTAAATTTGATGCAGTATTTCAACACAAAGGAAAAATCCAGAAAATCAGAAAAATTCGAGCCTTAAATAGAAGTTATTTTAAGGTTTTATATTGCCTCGTTTTAAATTTGATGCAGTATTTAAACACAAAGGAAAAATCCAGAAAATCAGAAAAATGCTCTTGATTTGTATGAAAATGTTGATAATACAGAATAACACGAATAAAAAACTTTTGCAAAAACACTTTATTCAACATTCATCCACTTACTTTTGTGTTAGTTTTTTTGTGTTTTAAAAATTTTCTAACCTACTAAATTAGTGAGCGACAATAAGGCCTGGCCGAAATTAAGTCAGATATCCTATACTGTGAGATCATTGGGTGAATCCAATATACGGTAGCGAATTATGCAAATTAATAAAAGGCGAAATATAAACCACGACTACGGGCTACGCTTTTAGCTACCGAGTATTATTTTACTTATATATAACAACAACGTATTTATTAAAATTTTGGCGTTGGTTTTAGTCTCATTTTGAGTGAACAAAAAATTGAAATGGTTTACACTATAAATAATTACGTAAATCTAATATACGGTAGCAATTATGCAAAGTAGTAAAAAGCGAAATACGAACCACCCCTGCGTTGTCAGCTACAGAGTATTTTACTTATAACAACAAAGTGATTATTAATGTCTTACATTGGTTTTCGGTGTGTTTTCTGCTATTAGCATGACTATAGGCAAATTAAACGGAATAAATCCTTTATTGATAAAACGGCGACGTTTCGAAACTGAATAAAACATTACCCACTTACGTTAAATTACCTGACGAAGACCTGTTTTATTCAGTGTCGAAACGTCGCCGTTTTATCAATAAAGGATTTATTCCGTTTAATTTGCCTATAGCCATGCTAACAGCAGAAATCACACCGAATTATTACACAATGTGCAATTCTAAAGGATTTCGAATTTACATTGGTTTTATTTTAGGTACAGGCAAATCCGACCTGGATCACAGAATACGAAGCTTACAGCGAAATTCGCGAGGAATGCCAACCTTATATAATTCCCATTTGCAGCTGCGTCACGAAAACCAACTATTTTGTAGTAAGCTTTATATTCTTCTTCGAATATAAGTTTTCTTTTTTTCTATTATATTAAAAAACGTTACCGTTTTTTTCTTTGCGTCAAAACGTATTTTTTATAAAATGAAAATTTGGGAAGATAAAGCAAACGAGTTTTTAAAAGAGTATTTTTGCGAATTGAAACCGCTCAGAACTAATTACTATTTTAACTTTCAAAATAGAGCTAATTGGACAAAAAATTAAAAATTTTGTAGCCTTATAGTGCCAAGAAACCCGAATATTGATTTTGAAGTAGATATATTTTGTATTAAAGAATAGTCCGTTCTAGATATGGGCTTATTTCTTTAAAATGCTTTTTTAACTCAAAACGCCGCTTTGTTTTAAAAAACGCCTGTTACAATCACTATTTTGGTGGGTTTTTTTCTCATCAAGCAAAAATGTTCAACGATTGGTAACAAGGAGGTTTAATGTTCAAAATCAATTATGATTTATAAGTTGGTTTATAAGAAAAGTTTTTTTAGATGAGATATGTGCCGCATATGCCCAAGAACAATCTTTGTTTAAAAGAAATCAACAGGTTAAGTGATAACAGTCTTTAATTGTTAAGTGCTAAGAGTTAAGTGATAACAGGTAAGTTGTTAAGTGATAACATTCTCCAACATTTAAACGATAATATCGTCGTTACTACGGCAAAATGAGCCGCAATCATTATAAAATGCACGTGACTGTGACTTATTCTGTAGTTAATAATGTCCTATTTTAAATTAAAAATAAGTCACAGGCACACATATTTTATGCGAACTGTGGCTCATTTTGCCATAGTAATGACGATATTCTCCAAAAAAGACAATCAAAGTGAGACCGGTCTCCGTTTCCACCTTCATTCTTTTGATCACAGAAAATTTCGTCGTTACTACGGCAAAATGAGCCACAGTTTGTATGAAATATATGTGACTGTGACTAATTTTAAATTTAAATCAGGATCCTTTTACCCTATTAAGTACAGAATGAGTCAAAGTCACGTGTATTTTATAATGATTGTGGCTCATTTTTCCGTAATAACAACGATATTTTGATGTTACTTTGACACAATGAGTCAGAATCGTTGTAAAATACTCGTAATTGTGACTCTTTTCATATTTTAACACGCATAAAATATAAACAAAATGAGTTAGAGAGAGTCACGCTGATTTTATGCAGATTGTAACTCTGTGTGTCAGAATAACAACAATTTTTTTAAAAGTTAATTGTTTTTACAATCTGTAATAATACCAAAAATATAGAATATACCAAATAATGTGCAACTCCTATATAAAAAAGTACGAAAAAGTATGCCATTATAATGAACCTCTCCATTTAAATGGTACTCTCCATTAAAATGGAATAGTAGTCATTTTAATTCAGCGAGTTAAAATGGAGAGGAAGCCATTCATTTAATTTCACTTTATATATACTCACAAGTGTAATACTGTCCGGGCCGCATGAGTTTTACCGTGTTGGGCAGTATTAGATCGACAGGCAAAAACTCATGCGGCCCGGACAGTATTACACTTGTAAGTATATGAAGTAAAATTAAATCAATAAATGGCTATTATAATGGCTTCCTCTTCATTTTAACTCGCCGAATTAAAATGACTACTATGCCATTTTAATGGAGAGTGCCATTTAAATGGAGAGGCTCATTATAATGACATACTTTTCCGTACTTTTTTATATAGGAGTTGCACATTTTTCGGTATATTATATAATTTTGATAATACACCTTTAAAATCGAAAGGTATCATGCTAAAACATATCTAGAACATAGCCTTACTATGAGCAGAACATTTTGATTCCTCTGAAGGCGGTATCGAGTCAAAATTTTTATTTTCGATTTTAATTTTTTTTGAAAACCTTACCCCTGCGCCTGCCCCCAATAGCGCACAAAAATTTTTCATGAAAATATCTCCAGTGGTTCAGGAGATATTACCCCCCAAAAATGGCGTTTTTCGACAATTTTCGCCATCCAAGTATACACACGTGTTGCGGCGAGAAATATTTATCTCTGTCAAAAAAATCATAATTGTACAAAAATACTGTTTTTTTTATTAAATAAAATACGAAATCCATCCCAAATTTCATTGTATGAGTCCAGAGAAGTCTATTTTTATTGCTTTTATACTGGCACAAACAGAATTTTAAAAAAATTCTTTAAAAACTCAAATAAACTGTATTATCGATTCCTTCAATTTATTACGTGGAAAATGGTTTGTATTATGGATGACTCATTATTTGTGTGGAAAAGAGATTCTTGATCTTCTCAATACGTCTAAAGACTTTATTATTTCGACAAGCCCTACACTACTTCTGGTGCTGAATTTATGTAAAATGGTTCTGTGTATGCTGTGTTTACTTGATTTACAAGCCGAACAAACAACTGTTTGCTGCGATGTTTGCAAACTTGAAAACATACATTTGTCATGTACTGGTTTAACTTTAAATCAGTCCCAGAAAAAAAAACTTGCTACTGTTTGCAATACCTGTCTTACCTCTTTTCAGCAAAGTTTTTCGACTTCCCAAAAGTTGGATATTTTGCTTGAACGTACTGAGGTTCTTGCTCCGGAAGCAATAGTGGTTTCAAACGATGAAGCTTCAGACGATAAATCTTCATCCCGAAAATCGCCCGAAATTCCATGGACCCTTGTCGCGCGTAAAATCAAAAAAAGCATAACTTCTGGGGAACAAACCACTCCAAATGTTTCTAAGTTGGAGCAGCGCGTAGCGAAAATGGTAACTAATAAATGGGAAGAAATCTGTGAACAGAAAGAAAATTCAAAGGATCTTGTTTTCGACGGCCTGCCCGAATCGAATGAAGATAAAACCAATGTTTACAAGCTTTTGGATAAAATAATTCCTGCATCCTGTCAGCGTGCCGAAATACTCGAAGTTTTCCGAATGCCATCTGCTATTCCGGCTCAAGTTTCTCGACGTCCGCGACTGTTAAAAGTAAAATTGCAGCGCTCTAGCGACCGAAATCTTGTTCTCAACTGTGCCTATCGCCTTAAATCGTTGAGCGATTGGAAAAATGTCCACATTCGACCATCTTACACTAAAGCGGAACGCGAATGGCTCTACCATCTGAAGGAGCACCGGAATTATCTTAACCAAAAAGAAGGACAAAATGTTCATGTTATCAACCGACGTTCTGTTAAACCTGATAATTGGTTTGTTTGCAAATATAGTGAGCTTGAGGCGTACAAACGCAAAGTACACATTAACGTATCTCAAAATAATTTTTCCAATCAGCAACTAAATGTTAGCCGTTTGGAAAACTAGAACGGGCAGCTAAAGGAATATTCCTAGGTAAATTATGTAATGCAAGATCTCTTGTAAATAGGGTAGTGCATTTAATTTCGGCACTTTTCCCAATTGGGCATTTTTGATTTTGGACTATATCTTTGGTAATCCTGGACGGAATACGACGTTTGATAGCTCAAATGAGAGCTAATTATATGTAGATGACTGTCATGAGCTTTTTATTTGTTATGTTATGATATTTTCATGTGAAATTGTGTGATTTATAATTTGAAAAAATTGTTACTCGTTTTTAGAACATGGGCATTTCATGATTACACAATAAATCGGTTTAAAAATTAAACTGTCCTGGTAAAATTTAGTCTATTTTCCGAAATTTTAGTCCCCGTGGTTCTACGTTGCGTTTGTGGTGAGCAATCGTTATAAAATAAAATAGTGTAATTTCGGCACACTATTGCTGTAGGTAAAAACGGGTTGAATTTAGTGGTCGGGTGGTAAATTGTAGTTGTAAATAGTTAAAAGACAACGTTGAAATGTGTATAGGAGTCATAGCACTGCACTTAAACTCGATTAAGGGAGTTTTTTTAAAAAGTGCCGAAATTAAATGCACTTTTTTCCCAAATTTTCCTCATTTTGATACCATTTGGCATTTTAGCTGTAACTTTTTGCCACTTACACGTTGAACAACAAGTATAAGCTTAAATTAAAGAAAATTGTCTGGAGATAATGATAGGATTTTAAATTTTTGAAAATGATGATTTTTTGACTGAAAAACAATCGATTGTTTGTAAAGTGCCGAAATTAAATGCATACATTTAATTTCGGCAATTTTCCATTTTTTTAAAAACTGATTTAATTAAGTAAAAAAACAACTTTCGTAGAGTGAATTTTTTATGACGCAACGCAATATCGTAAAAGCTTTAAAATGAGCTATCAAACATAAAAATCAGGCCATACAGTGAAAAGTTACATTGGAAAAACGAAAAAGTGCCGAAATTAAATGCACTACCCT
>JASAMX010024219.1:17500-26681 GCA_030248175.1 Microlaimidae sp. YZB2_3 | reverse complement strand
GTTTGATTTTCGTTTACTTCTTGGCTTGGGATTATTGATGTTGTAAAAAATGTCAGAGTTACGCAGGGTCGGTGACTGTGACTCGATTTATTTGCATATATGCTACTTTTTAAGTGGAAGGTAAATATAATAAGTCAGATTAATAAAAAGACAAAAACAGTGACCGATTATTTATTTATTATAGCTGAAAGTTACTTGATTAAAAAAAGAGTTTAGAAATTTTTAATAATATAGATATTAATAAAATTATACTATAAATGGATAATTTAAGGAAAATTTATGATTTTTTTGAAATGTTAACTTACATAAGTTGAAACCAAATTGTTTATGGAATTTTTTAAAAAAAGAAAAGAAAACTTTTAACAAGTTTAAAAAAATTAGATTATGATTTATTTTGGTTTATATTATATTTTAACATTTTTGTTGCATCTTTTTTATTTGTTATACCAAATTTTTAAGCCAACGATTTATAGCGTACATTAAATTTTATGAATGTATTATTAATTTTTGTATGTAAGAAACCCAGATTTTTGTATGTATTAAATATTTCACTGATTTTTTTAAAAAAATATTTTTTGGTTGAACAAATTCTACCAAACCTAAGAAATTGTGAAAAAGTACATTAAGTAATAGATAATTGGATACATTGCTATCTTTATGAATATATCTTAATACTGTAAAATCAACGTTTGAAGTTTTGTTATATACATTGATGTCAAGCTGACCATGAATGACTTTTATTGTTAAATATAAATAATGTATTTCCTTTTTTCCAATGGAAGTGTCGTTTAAAGGCAGACATACTGGATAAATGTTTTTGCTAATATTCATAAAGTCACTGCGGTTTGCTAAGCCGATATCATCCACATATCTACAGGTGTCAGCTAAAAGTTTTCAGTGGGCAGCGTGTGCTTTAAGATATTTGAATTCCGCAAATGAAAGAGAAAGATCAGCTATTTGTGGTGATGCATTTCCACCCATAAGAAAGCCTGATACTTGTTTAAAAATTGTACCTGCGAATTTTATGTAGCAGTTTTCAATTACAGACTTTATTAAGTTTTTGATTTGTATTTTGGAGAATATATTTGTTTTTGTGGTTATTGAATCAGTGTAGAAAATTTTAGAATAGCCTACGGCCAAATATTGTTTTTTTAGAATTTGAGAATAGAAGATCTACAAGTTGAAATAAGTTTTCGTAAATAATATTATGAAAAAAATTTGTGTATAAAGTACTAAAGTCTCCACTAAACAGTTCATTGACATTTTTTGGTTCAGTAAGCTTTTCAATTGCTTGAATACTGTTTTTTATTGACCAGTGAACTGTTCCAATTTTATCTTGTAGTGATGTACAGTAGTTATTAAAATGTTCCTCCAAAAGTGTAAGGATTCTTTCAAGAAGTATTGAGATTGGTTTGGTACTTGATTTCTTTGCTCCTGCTATGAATCAAAGTTTAATGGGATTTTTATATAGTTTAGCATTACCAAACATAATAAACGGTATAATTTTACAATCGGCTGTAAGTATACAATTAAAAGCTTCCGCCACGTTTTGATGTATGTCAATTATGGTTGATTCCGATATGTCTGTAATTGGTTTGTAGATCTGATTTTCTTGAATACTCCATTTATTATTAGTGAGAACCATGCCAAATTTTTTGCACATCATTATTGCATAGAGTTTTTTACATATAAAGACGAAATTATTATTTGTTTTATCAGCAGTAGTAATTACGAATTTATCTTGTAAAGGTTTACATTTTTTTACGTATATAACTTTCAGTAATAAATTTGTTTTCATCATAATTTTTAGACGCATATTTGTTTTTACAAAATTTTTATCAGTTGTTTACTACATTTTCAAAGTAGGTTCAAAAAGTGTTTATGTTATCTTTGTTAATTTTATATTTAAGAGTGATACGTAAGATACAATCCTCTATTGTTGCATTGCATGTTTTTTTAACTTCATTCCAGTCATAAGGTTTAGTTAATCTGAATTTTGATCCTTTATTAAATATATTTTGCAAGATTTTGTCTTTAATTAAGTTGGTGTCTCCTCCTATTATGTGTACTAAATTTTAATCACAATTTGTTGATTTTGAGCATTCACACGTTTTATTAAGCAGTTCAGCAAAGATATCTAAGTTAAGATTCTTAAGAAATTTGTTATAATTGCAGACAATTTTGCCTAGACCACAATTATACTGATAGACAATTTTAGTGTTGGGTAAAGCTAATTTATTAATTGGAATAAGAGACAAAAACTTTTGGTCCTTGAAGATTTGTTTTAAGTTTTGTTTAGATATAGCTGCAAATGTTTGATAAAATTTTTTAGAAGTTATATTTTTTTGAGAAACATAATCAGTAATGGTATCTATGAGATTATTATTAACTTTGTTGTTAGTTCTTTTTTTATTTTTTACGTTTACGATTTTGTTGTAAGCTTGGAAATTTTATGCTGAAATATGGATTATTTTTGGAGTTTCTAGGGTTTTTGCTTGTTTATAAAATACCATATCCCTTGATTTTGTCGTTCAGTCCGAATGGAAAAGCTGAATTAAGAGCACGTACCAAAAAATCTTCTCGGTCTATAAGAATGTTTTTAGGTCCTTCAATTTGTTCTAAATTTTGCATTGACATATGCCGTACAGCGCTAAACCAAGTTTTTAATTTGCGATTAGTTTCACCAACATATTGCATTGAACATTTTTTACAAGTTATGGCATAGATGACGTTTTTAGTATTACAAGTGTATGTTTGATTAATATTGCACAAAATGTCTTTTTGAGTAGCATTAGAAGTAACATTGATATTATTGTAAATAAAGGGACACACTGAACACCTTGATTCATTACAGGATTCGGTTTTATTGTTTGTAGGCTTTTGAATAAGAATTGTAATTTTGCGGTTATCAATAAGGTCAACAGCATAGATTTTGTTGTTGTTGTTAGTTTTCTCATTATTAGCATGGATAAAGGACTCAAAATTAATATTATAGACTACACCGCTACATACCTCAACGGTGTTATTCCAAGGGTTAGAAGCGGTCGCCCGTTGGCTGCAATCACAAACACCTAACCCTACGACAGTGCTCGTGCCATAAAACCTCCATTCCATAATTCATTCCCCACTTTAATTTAAAAATTTATGGATTGGGTCCTAAATGGAAAAGCATTATACAAATTGAAACTTAACCCCTATAATTTTAGATATTGGTCAAAGTAAAATATGCAAAAGTTTTTTGCCAAACCACATCCATGCCACAAATTATTCTCCGCTTTAATTTTAAATATTATAGTTTGGGTCCTAAACGAAAAAGTATTATACAAATTTAAACTTGCAATGCAACCCGTATAACTTTAGATCAAAAAAACAAAACATACAAAAATTTATATACCAAAACACCTCCATGCCATAATTTATTGCCCGCTTTAATTAAAAAAAAATTATAAATTGGGTCCCAAATGAAAAAGCATTATGCAAATTTAAACTTACAACCCCTATAACTTTAGATAAAAAAAGCAAAATATGCCAAAATTTCTATACCAAAACACCTCCATGCCTTAATTCATTCCCCACTTTAATTTGGAAATTGATGGATTGGGTCCTAAACAGAAAAACATTATGCAAATTTAAACTTACAACCCCTATAACTTTAGATATCGATGAAAGTAAATTATACGAAAATTCAAATGCCAAAACACATCCATGCCATAATTCATTTCCTGCTTTAATTTTAAAATGGATTGGGTCCTTAACGGAAAAGCATTATGCAAATTTAAGCTTACAAGCCCTATACTTTTAGATCAAAAAAAGCAAAACAAGCGAAAATTTATATGCCAAAACACTTCCATGTCATAATTCATTCCCGGCTTTAATTTCCAAATTTACATATTTGTTTTTAAACAGAAAATCGTTATGCAAATTTTAACTTACAACCCCATAACTTTAGATCAAAAAAGCAAAATACGCGAAAATTTATATGCCGACACTCATCCATGCCATAATTTATTTTCTGCTTTAATTAAGAAATTGATGGATTGGAACTTGAATGGAAAAGCATTATGCAAATTTAAATTTACAACCTCTATAACTTTAGATCAAAAAAAGCAAAACATGCGAAAATTTATATGTCAAAACATTTCCTTGCCATAATTCATTCCCCGCTTTAATTTTAAAATTTATGGATTGGGTCCTAAACGGAAAAGCATTATAAAAATTTAAGTTTAAATTTCACAAAATACTTCAAAATATTATTTTACTTTAAACAATCGAAATTTAAAAAAATATTTTTGTTAAATCAAGAAAAAGCATGTTTTTAACAAAAAAACAATAGAAAAAAATCTTTAATTTGGCTTGCCAGCAATACACAGTTGTCGCATGCAACAACTCACCTTATCTTTTATTGGATGCCATTTTTTACTTTTTACTCGGGTGTGAACGTGTTATCCACTATCCGATATTCGCTATCCGATGCCATTTTGGTGTGAACAGTTATCCGCTATCCGCTATCTGATGCCATTTTTCAATCAGGTGTGAACGTCTTATCCGCTATCTGGTATCCACTATCCAATTCCATTTTGGTGTGAACGGTTATTTGCTATCTGCTAATCGATGATATTTTGATGTAAACGGTTATCAACTATCCACTATCCGCTATTCGATGCCATTTTTCAATCCAGTGTGAACGTCTTATCTGCTATCCACCATCTGCTATCCGCTATCTGCTATCCGCTAAATAATGCTATTTTGGTGTGATAGGTTATTTGCTATCCGCTAATCGATGATATTTTTATGTGAACGGTTATCAACTATCCACTATCTGCTATGTGATGCCATTTTTCGATCCAATGAGAACGTCTTATCCGCTATCCACCATCTGCTATCTGCTATCTGGTATCCGCTATCCAATGCCATTTTGGTGTGAACGGTTATTTGCTATCTGCTAATCGATGACATTTTGATGTCAACAGTTATCAAATATCCACTGTTTGCCATTTTCAATCCAGTGTGAACGTCTTATCCGCTATCCACCATCTGCTATCCGCTATCTGCTATTCGCTATCCGCTATCCCCTATCCGTTGCCAGTTGGGTGTGAACCAGTCTTTACAGTATTATTGCAGTTTACAGTCGCGGTAATGTCATAGAAAGGTTGAATTTGAAATAAAAGATTCGTAAATGAATATAAAAAATACAGGAAAAATGATTTGTCGGCCCTATAACTTACACAAAAACAGCTGTAAAAAAATTATCAAAAAATACAACGTTATGTTTATCTGAACTTCTTGCTAGTGTCATTTTTTGAACGAATAATTAAATAATAAATTACCGTGCATTGTGAATCCACAGAAATTCGAATATTTTTTTGATCATGTAATTTTTTTTAAGCTTTATAATAGCTTTAATATCCGTCTCGTAAAATAATGCATTTGCTTATTGCCGGGAATAAGCATATTTTTATAAAAATGATATAAGAAATGCGTCTTATTTTAAAGCCGATACAGTTGTAAATGATTGTAAATTGTAAATCGATATTGGAACAAATTTTTTTCCAATTAAAAACTACTTTATTGTTTTTGTGGTAAACAGGTTGTTTTCTAAAATGGCTTCAAAAGCAATATCAAAACATAAAAACCATTAACAAATGAATTTTAAAAGCTTCATAAAATAGCTGCATTAGGTCAAAAATCTAACAATCTTTTTCTCTATTATAGAATATTATAACGAAAAACATTTTAATTCTAGGCATAATGTAGGGTAACTGACTTAATTTCGGCCACCTTTTTTTATTTTTTTGAATAAGTTTTTTCTGGCTTTTTCAATCAAGCCAAAATTTGGCCTAAAAATCAAACAATAGCTATATTTGTTATTCCAGTGAAAAATTTGAATGTTTCTGTTACACTTAAAAATTAGTGAAGGTTTAAACTTTTTTTTTAAAGTGGTCGAAATTAAGGCGCGTGCCATTTATTTCGGCCACCTACAAAAAACTGGCCATAACTATTGCTTAAACGAACAATAAAAATATCTAAAGGTTGCAAATTTACCCTTAGGTATTGTTCTTGGTACATATAACTTAATTTTTCCCGTTTGCGAACTTTAATAGTTATTAGCAAGACTTTTAATAATTATGTCAAAACCTTAAAAAAAACGAGTTTTAATAACTTGCATTTTTTGTTCAATTTTTATTTTTGGCTTAAAAAACGTGAAAACAAAGTCAAACGAGCAAAAAAAATTCTTTATAAATACGGTAGTACAATGATATTTCAAAACAGCAAAAAACGGCAGGTTCTTTCACCTAAATTTTAAGGTGGCCGAAATTAACGGAATCTTTAAATGCGAAGTTAGTTAAAACGCATTGCAAAATAATTTTGAAGAAAATATCAAAACATGTAAATTAACAACTTTTAGCCTTAAATAGAAGATATTTTAAGGTTATATAATGCTTTGTTTTAAATTTGATGCAGTTTAAACACAAAGCATAAAATTGAGAAAATCATAAAAAATTCACTTTTTGTATGAAAATGTTGATAATGTAGAATAATAAAAATAAAAAACTTTTGCAAAAACACTTTATTCAACATTAATCCAGTTACATTTGTGCTAGTTCTTTTTTGTTTTAAAAATGAGCCAATTTTCTAACACCCTAAATTGGTGGCCGAAATTAAGGCGTGGCCGAAATTAAGTCAGTTACCCTAAATAAATTATAAATAATATAATCGGTGACTGAAAAAAGGTTTCTTTTTTGATCGAAATAAAATCTTAAGTTTTAATTTGGTTTTATCATGAAAAAATATTGTTTACGTTTTTTATCTAATATTGTTTTTCCTTTACTTTTTCCCAGTAGGCAAAACAATTAGGGTATCTGACTTAATTTTCGACAGGCCTTAATTTCGGCCACCAATTTAGGTTGTTAGAAAACTGGCTTTTTTTTAAAACACAAATAAACTAGCACAAAAGTAATTGGATTAATGTTAAATAAAGTGTTTTTTCAAAAGTTTTTTATTTTTGTTATTTTGAATTTTCAACATTTTCATACAAAAAAGTGATTTTTTTGTAATTTTCTTGATTTTTGCTTTGTGTTTAAACTGTATCAAATTTAGAACGAAGCACTATATAACGTTAAAATAACTTCTATTTAAGGTTCAAAATTATTAAGTTTCATGTTTTGATATTTTTTTCAAAATCACTTTGCAATGCGTTTAACTAACTGCGCATTTTATGATTCCGTTAATTTCGGCCACCTTAAAATTTAGGAGAAACAACCTGCAGTTGTTTTGCTGTTTTTAATTTTTAATCATCGTAGTACCGTATTTATAAAGAATTTTTTTTAGCTTGTATGACTTTTTTGACGGATTTTTAAGCCAAAAATAAAAATTCAACAAAAAATACAGGTTATTAAAACTATTTTAAGGTTTTGACATAATTATTTAAAGTCTTGCTAATAACTATTAAAGTTTGCAAACGGGAAAAAAGGAAGTTATATGTACCAAGAACAATACCTAAGAATAAATTTACAGCCTTTAAAAACTTTTATTCTTCGTTTTGGCAATAGTTACAATCAATTTTTTCTTGGTGGCCGAAGTTAATGGCTCGCGCCTTAATTTCGACCACTATAAAAACAAAACTTGAAACTTTCACTGATCTTTAAGTGTAACAGAAATTTTAAAATTTTGCACTGGAATAACAAAAATGGCTATCGTTTGATTTTTAGACCAATTTTTGGGTCGATTGGAAAAACCAGAAAAAACTTATCCAAAAAATAAAAAAAGTGGCCGAAATTAAGTCATTGGTCGAAACGATAAAGTTCAGGGTTTTTTGCGCCAGGTTTTATTTGTTATTTTTTTAATTCAAGAACTTACGTAGTCATTGTGTCAAAAACAATAGAAGAAAATGCTGGTCTTAGATTAAAAAGGTTGGTTTTTGGTTTGTTAGCCTGAACATGATAATTTTGCAATGGAAAATCAAATCAAACTCAGCTGACCTGGATGATTTTCATTATTAAATCGACCATTTAAGAACAAAACAATATAATTTTTTGAGCAAAAATGGTTTAATTTTATAAATTAAACCTAACCTAATCTAACAATTATTTATCAATCTTGAAATATATTTCCGGGCTTTAGTCCCAAATTTATATTGTAAAGAAATCAAACTTTAATAAAACTTTATTCCGACGTTTGAAATTAACTATGTGCTTCTTTTCCACAGGTTTTTTAGTTTCTGTGTTAACACTTGGGGAAGTTTTTTTTCAGCCGCAGACTAGATTACAAACTAACTTAAAGTAATTAAAAAGCCTGTGAAAATAAAGCACGTAGTTCTTTTGAAACATCGGAATAAAGTTTTATTGAAGCTTCATTTGCTTAGAGCAGAAATTTGGGGAAAATTATGGGATTTGGGTAAAATTTATGGAATTCGGGTTAAGTTTGGTGTTAAAATTATGACTTTGCGATTTAATTGACGACAATAAATTTAATCGCCGGTAAAGTGTGGAGAACTAGAAACTATTAAAACTAAACCAGCACAAATACACAACCTTTTGAATACAAAATATGTTTAAAAGTCCTCAAATTAAATTTCCTAAATAAGAAACTTTCACAAAAATTATAAAAGCCGCAAATTACAAGATCAGGTGCATTTTTTGGCACCAGTCACAAACAGACGTAAATATTCCGCAAACCACAATAGGCGTGCGATCTTACAAAACTTGACCCTTGAACCAGTTTTACAGCAATATAGTTTACAAACAGCAATTCAAATGATAAAATATTTTTTTATAAATACCTTAGTTTCAAGCAGCATGATTCAATTAGTAAATCAGCTGTTTAGTAAGTGGAAGTGAGTTGTTGATCCCTTATTAATCGTTCCCAAACCCAGCTTGTTTTACCTTTCGCTTTTAAGCTAACCGTTTTTACCTAACCGGACATTACTCTGTATCGCAACCATGCCACTTAGATATCTTATATATATTGTTGTTTTTTTTTTCTTTCTTTACTTATATAATATGTGTTTGAGATACCTTTTGAATATATAAAACTTATATTTTTAAATTCTCTTTACACTACATTTAATAACATATTACCAAGAATATATAAGAGAAAAATGTACCACTCAATACAAAAAATCGCACCCATCCGTGCATCGGTTTGCCATAAATAAACCCCCCGGGGGGGTTTATGTACCCCC
>JASAMX010024219.1:0-12500 GCA_030248175.1 Microlaimidae sp. YZB2_3 | reverse complement strand
AAATTTCGAAAAATTACAAAAATTGTGCAAAATCACAAAAAAAAATTTATAACAGCTCACGTGGCTTCGATTTTATGATTTTTAGCTAAACATAAGTCAGCTATGATCAAAATGACTAAAACCAGCAACTTGAAACAAGCTAGAAAGCGAGCATAGTCGCTTGTACTCGCAAATTAATTATTTTACCTTTTACAATTAAAAAAAGATTTTTTTTGATTTAAAAAAGTGGTATAATAAAGCTTTAAAAAGGTTCCAACAATTTAAAATAAAAAGGTGCGTTTTAACCCCTATTTTTAGACCGAAAAATGTTGAGTAGAGGCATCTAAGTGAAATTCTAAGAAAGATGTTTCTTCAAAATAATATTTTTGAAGACTAGCATTCTTTAAATTTAGGATTACATTTCGCCAATTATCAACATATTCGATTTATTGTAATATATAGGAATTCGCTATTGTCAAATATTTTTTTTATTGACATCGATTTTTGATTTTAGTTCTTATAACACGTTTTGGTTTTTTAATCAAAACATACTCCCTGTATAAAATGTCCATAATTTTTGGTCTATTTGTAGAGCATTCTTAAAAAATAATAGGAATGGTTAGCGAGATTAAGTGTAATATTGCTTTAAACTTGAATATATATTTAATAGTTAGGTAAAGTTACTTTTACTTTTACTTTTATTAAAAAAATGGTCTTACTTTTACTTTACTTAAAGGTGCTGTGCGGAGTCAAACTTTTTGATTCGATTTTGATAATTTTTTTGCGAAAACCTGCCCCCAATAGCCCACAAAATTTTTTTTAACAAAATATCTTCAGTGGTTTAGGAGTTATGAACGACCCCCCAAAAATGGCGTTTTTCGACAACTTTGTACGTGAACGATTGCTTAACAGGTATAACAATTTACGTTGCAAATTATGCAACAAAAAAACGGCTACTGTCAACCTTAATTTGATACCTTGATCGTTAAAATTGGTGCTCTATTTGTCGAAATATTGCGTTTTCCGTACAAAAAAACCGCGATTTTTTTGTTAAAAACACCAAACGACGGCAGTAATTTTTATGAAGTTTGCCCTACTTACCTATTTACTTTCTGTTTTTAGCGAAAAAATCGCGGTTTTTTCGTACATGAAACGCAAAAAATTAAGAAATGTCGCACCAATCTTAACAATCAAGGTAGCAAATTAAAGAAGAAAGTAGCGGCTTTCTTTGAGTGCATAAGTTGTAACTTAAATCGTTATACCCATTGAGCAATTTTTCAGGTGCAGAAATTGTCGAAAAACGCCATTTTTGGGGTTCATAACTTCTGAACCACGAAAGATATTTTGTTAAAAAAAAGTTTGTGGGCTATTGGGGGCAGGGGTAAGCAAAAAATTGCAAAATATCACAAATTACTTTTAGTCTTATTTTGCTTAAATTATTTTTTTAAAATTACTTTTACTTTTACTTAAAATTAAAAAAAATCATTACTTTTTACAACAGTAGAGTATACTATATAAATAAAATAATAACTTAAGGTTTAAAAGAATCAAAATATTAAAATATTTTTTTGCTCTGCTTGAAAAAACTTGATGCATTAAAAAAAAGTTTTTAAACTTAGGGTATCTGACTTAATTTCGGCCAGGCCTTAAAAACAAAAAAGAACTAGCACAAAAATACTGGATTAATGTTGAATAAAGTGTTTTTGCAAATTTTTCTTATTTTTGTTATTCTGCATTATCAACATTTTCATACAAAATGTGATTTTTTTTTGATTTTCCTAATTTTTGTTGTGTGTTTAAACTGCGCAAATTTAGAACGAAGCACTATATAACCTTAAAATATCTTTTATTTAAGGCTCAAAGTTGTTAATTTTCATGTTTTGATATTTTCTTCAAAATCACTTTGCAATGCGTTTAACTAACTGTGCGTTTTAAGATTCCGTTAATATCAGCCACCTTAAAATTTAGGTGAAAGAACCTGCCGATTTTTGCTGTTTTTAAATATCATCGTACTATAATATTTATAAAGAATTTTTTTGTTCGTATGACTCTTTTTGACGTTTTTTAAGCCAAAAATAAAAATTTAACATAAAAAACAGGTTATTAAAACTTGCTTTTTAAGGTTTTGACATAATTATTTAAAGTCTTGGAAATAACTATTAAAGTTTGCAAACGGGAAAAAAATTGAGTTATATGTATCAAAAACAATACCTAAGGATGTGTATGCAACTTTTTAAAATTGTTATTGTTCGTTTTGGCAATAGTTATAGCCAGTTTTTTTTAGGTTGCCGAAGCTAATGGCTTGCGCCTTAATTTCGGCCACTATAAAAACTTTAAACCTTCACTGATCTTTAAGTCTAAAAGAAATATTAAAATTTTGCACTAGAATAACAAAAATAGTTATCGTTTGATTTTTAGACAAAATTTTGGGTTGGTTGGAAAAACCCGAAAAAACTTATTTAAAAAAAAAGAAAAGATGGCCGAAATTAAGTCAGCTACTCTACTCAAGTTGTTAATTCTAAAATGTTTCTATTAATTACCCAAAACATATTTACAGTTAAAAATTAGAATTTTTGAAAAATATGACCAAAATTAGAAATTCTGCTAAATTTTTAGCCTGCCCTGGCCGGGCATAAGCAATAATTTTGCCCCGGTCGATCCCAAGTTAAGCAAATGGAATCTCACTCAGTTACTTAACAACTTTTTACATAAAATTATACAAATATACACAAATACATAGGCACATAAAACAAAAAAAAATAAATTAAGTAAACATATAAACCTTATATATTAACAAGCTTTACACCAACTTATGTAATAGACTAGTTCTTAGTAAGAGTTTTTTAGTGTACAAAGAGGATACAATGACAACTAACGCCAATCATATGTAGGGAGAAGATTGAGAAACAGCGAGCGACTAGTACATTTTACGGTTTGAAATATTTTAAATATTTATTGATTTAAAATCTCAACCCATTCCTTTCAATTTTTATAAATAATTCTTAATATTACAAAAGCAAAAGCGTTTTTTGAAGATTTTTAGTTTTTTGCCGCTTTGTACGTGCAGCGCTGCTTGGTTTCCACATTTTTAATGTTTTAATTACAGAAAACGCTTTTATTTAAAAGTTTGGAATGGACTTTTTAAAATTAATTTTCTAATTTTGAATAATTTTACAATTAAACATTAAAAACAACTATGTAGGCTTGAAATTAATTTCAAAGCACAAATTTCAACTTTATTTTTGCTAATTTAAAATCATTGTTCACAAAGATACTATTTCAATGATTATTTCTAACTATTGTGATGTTTAATCAAAAAAAGAATATATTTAGCAGAAACTGATATATTAAAGCACTTCAACACATTGAAATATATCATCGTGTAGCAATTTTAATTAAGTATAGGTTAAACTAGAGAAACTAAAAAACTACGATTTTTTTAAATTTTGTTTTTTTTTCTTTTTGTACCCTCTCTCGTACAGTAAAATACGCTTATTCAGAACTAGTCTATTGAACACTAGGGTAAATTTTTTATAATTATAAAATAGACAATCTGGATTGCACCAAATAAAGTTACATACTGCTATCAAAAACATCCTGGAATTAACCAGATGCAGCACAAAGACTGCGCAAGCAAAACATCCTGGGGTTAACCAGGTGCAGTACAAAGACTGATAAAACATAATAACAAAACAAGTTTTATAAACATTCTGGGTTACTCCAGATGCAGTTAACTACTGCAAAAATAAACATCCTGGAATTAACTAAGGTGCAGCACAAAGGCTTTTAAACAGATAAAACATTATAACAAAACAATTTTAATAAACATTCTGGATTACTTCAGATGCAGTTAACTACTGCAAAAATAAACATCCTGGAATTAACCAGGTGCAGCACGAAGACTGCTTTTCATATAAAACATAATAACAACAAAATTTTAATAAACATGGAAATTAGTTTTTAAGCACCAATTTCAATTTTATTTTTGCTAAATCAAAACCATTGTTCACGAAAATATTATTTCAGTGATGCTTTCTAACTATTGTGATGTTTAATCAAAAAACCAAAACTTATTTAGCACAAACTGATATATTAAAGCACTTTAACCTAGTGAAAATATAATCGTGCATCAATTTTAATTAAGCATAGGTTTAAACTAAAAAAACTAAGAAAACTGCGATTTTTTCAAATTATATTTTTTTTGTTTTTGCACCCTCTCTTTCACAGTAAAAGACGATTATTCAGAACTAGTCTATAACAAAAAAATTTCAATAAACATTCTGAATTACTCCAGGTGCAGTTAATACTGCAAAAATAAACATCTTGAAATTAACCAGGTGCAGCACAAAGACTACTTTTCAGATAAAACATAATAACAAACCAATTTTAATAAACATTTTGCATTACTCCAGATGCAGTTAACTACTACAAAAATAAACATCCGGAATTAACCAGGTGCAGCACAAAAACTGCTTTTCAGATAAGACATAATAACAAAACAATTTCAATAAACATTCTGGATTAGTCCAAATGCAGTTAACTACTGTAAAAATAAACATCCTGGATTAACCAGGTGCAGAGCATGGACTGCTAAACAGATAAAACTATAATAATAAGTTAAAATTAATAAACATTTTGGACTACTCCAGATGCAGTTAAAAACTACAAGAAAAAACATCCTGTGATTAATCAGGTGCATCCCAAAGTCTGCTAAACTAATAAATTTATAATAACCAGCTAAATTTTAACCACTGGAACAATTTGGATTGCAGTAGCCATGAATATAAAAATAAATTGTTACAAATATACTTTTCTATTAGTTTATTGTTTATAAATGAGAATTTATTTAACATAAGTCGGTATTGTTGAGAAAATTTGGGAAATATTCTAATAAGTAATTTTTCTGGAAACTGTGTATTCTTAAAAGTATTATAAAGCTCTTTAATTTATATTGTAAATCCATTTATATCACTGCTGATTCTTGTAATTTTTATTAACTGGGAATAGAAGGTATTAAGACCAATTGATTCTGATGTATAACTGCTGTAATCAATATATCTAACTACTAAAAAGTTAAAATCGCCTGTTTTCTTGTAGACTTGGTTTTTAAGTTTTTCTTTAATTATTTCCAAGTTAATATCCAAATAAGCACATTGATTGTGATTGACATTTGTTTTACTAAACGGTAACTGTACTGGATATATCTTTTTGCAAATTTCCATAAATTCTGGAACATTTATTGCACATAAATCATTCATATATCTCCATACATATTTAAGCCTTCTGGTTAAAGCCATATTTTTAATGTGTTTCATAAATATATATTCCAACATAGATAAAGTCAGATCAGCTATTAATGGAATACACATTGTTCCTATGTGTATTCCGCTATTTTGTTTGTTTGAAAATAAATCCTGCAAATTTAACATAAGCACTGTCTATAACAAATTCAATTTCCGCTTTATTATTAGGGATTAAATTGTTTGAGACTTCATTGGAAAACCAACACTTTTTTGTTACAGAATTTATAATCAAATACCATTTCCTGAGTTTTTAAACAGTAAGACAATGAGGAAAAATATGTTTTTTTATTAACATTGTGAGATAAACTGGTATTATAATATACTAAAATCTGCTGTTATAATTTCTTTAACTGTTTTGATACATTGAATTGCATTTATAAACTGAAAACTTCCTTCTATTGACCAATAAACATTCATTCCTGTTCTTGATTTTATTGTACCACAATATTTTTCAAGATGTTTTCGTAGCTGTTTTAATATTGTTCCAGCTGTTATACTAAATAATTTATTACTGCATTGTCGAGATCCAGCTATAAATCTATATTTATAAGGGTTTTTATTTAACTTTGCAGTTGCAAATAAGACTGGAAGACTCTTGTCTTCTTTTTCAACTGTAAGTCCAAATTTGTTTGCTTTTCTTACACGGTTTTGGATTACTAGGTTTTTATCTAAATGATCTATATGTGTAAACATTATTTCCTGTGATAGTTAAGGATCGATTTAAGTTACGGACAATTCCCATTTCTTTGCATAAAACTTCAAAATAAAACTTTTAACAAATAATTATAAAGTTATTTGCTGTTTTATCAGCAACTGTAATAATAAACTTAGACTTTAATCTTTGTAATAATTTTTCATTAATTGATTTTTCAACTTTTTTCTTTCTTGTTTTTCTACTCCAATATTGAATACGTTTTTGTAAAATATAATCAAAGCTAGTTTGAAATTCTACTAGATTTTAATTTTTTATGTATCTTTTGTTTATTTTTTGTAAAAAGTCATCACATGCATCCATTGCTATAGATTTAACATCATTGCAACTAATTATCTTTTTATTTCAATGATTTGCACCTTTTTTGAGTATATTTTTTGTTGATATAGCTTTAATAATATTTAGGTTTAATATTTAGGTTTGATATAGCTTTAATAACAATATATCCAGATGGCTTGTAACAATAAGGTGAATTGGAATTGAACACAAGCAATTTGAAAAAAATTGTTTGTTGATACTTCGAATATGCTAAATAATTCTCTTATTTAGTTCTTGTTTAGTTTCACCAATATATTGCATGTGACATTTCTTGCAAGTTATTATATACACTACATATGTAGATTTGCTGTTTATTGTATTATTATTAATAATACCATAAGGTTTTTTTGTGGCATAGGCATGTACATTTGATAGACTGAACAACATACATGATTAATAATTGTTTTTAGCACATTTGCTAAGAGGGTATCCTGAAAGTTCCTAAGATATAAACAAATTTGTAATCTTATTATACATATAACAAAGGTTAGCGTTTGTAGTACCAGTACTATACATATTGGAATGCATTGGATTGATAGTAGTAACAAGTTTTTGGCTTGTTATGCCGTGAGATTGTGCCAGGAGCCAGCTTGGTAAGGATTTCCTACCTTAAAGAGAGCGGCCAGTCTCAGAGACATCTCACCGTCACCTGGCAGCAGCTGTCGGATATCCTGGCTCATCCAACAACCACTAATAATGCTAAAAACATTTTAAAAAATCCACGGTATTTATATCCAACATACTATGATATACTGTGTGTCTGCGTGTGTGTGTGTGTGTGTGTGTGTGTGTGTGTGTGTGTGTGTGTGTGTGTGTGTGTGTGTGTGTGTGTGTGTGTGTGTGTGTGTGTGTGTGTGTGTGTGTGTGTGTGTGTGTATGTGTGTGTGTGTGTGTGTGTGTGTGTGTGTGTGTGTGTGTGTGTGTGTGTGTGTGTGTGTGTGTGTGTGTGTGTGTGTGTGTGTGTGTGTGTGTGTGTGTGTGTGTGTGTGTGTGTGTGTGTGTGTGTGTGTGTGCGTGCGTGTGTGCGTGCTTGCGTATGCGCGCCTGTGTGTGTAGGTTACGGTAACGGTGTGGGTGCGGTTCTGGGTGTGATTATGGATGTGGTTGTAAGCGTATGTTTGGGTGCGGGTGTGTTGATTTTGAATACAATGTTTTTTAACTTTTGCAAATATCCTAATGTATTTTTTCAAAATTTTCAAATATTGTTTTTTTTCTATGAAACCGTTTGAATCCTCAAACTTTTTTTATGAATTGCGTCTTTTTAAATGCCAAAGAGCAAATAAAAATCATCAATTATGACGCATGAAGAAATGTGCGTGGTTTAACCTTTTGGGATTATTTCCACTGCATATCTGTAGAAGGTGTTTTGCTCCATTCCTGCACTGTGTTAAACTTCGCATCTGGATGAGCGGTGGTTCCACCGGGACGCGGAATTTAACACACTGCAGCACTGAGGCGGATTCCTTCTGCAGATTTGAAGCGCTTTTTGGAGAAAAAAAATCTCAAAAGGTTAAGAAAGTATTTTTGACTTTTAACAAAAAAATTGTTAAGGTACTTTTACAAACTGCTAATACTTTGATATAAACTACAGTGATAAAATTATTTTGAGTATATAAGTAAAATGTTTTCCTAAGATTGTATGTAGAACCTTCTAGAACATTCTGGAAAGTGAGGTAATATTACCTAATGCTCATTGGCTAAGAACTTTCTAGAAACTTCTGGAAGCATGTTTTGCTGGTATATAAATGGGGCCTGTTAGCTCCTGATTATTGTTGTGTATATTTGCCTTTCTTTGTGCTTTACCGTTAGTGCTCTGGCTTTATACTGCCTGTACTAAACTACTGCTTTGCCTTGTGCTACTTGCTACTACTGCTGTTTATCTGTTCCTGTTAGCAAATAAACTACTCTTGTGGAATCTTTTTGTGTACATCGCCACTGAAAACAAAAATCATTTTGCTTTTTTATGCGGTTAGATCCACCAATTATTAATGTAATAAAAATAAATTTAAAAAATTTCAGAATTAACATTTTAAAGTTTATTGATCTTGCAAAACTTTTAAGTTTAAAGATTTGCTGCTGCCACAAAAAAACCTTGGACTGCTTTTAAATGCGTCGTTTTTAGACAGCTTGTTCTAGGCTTAAAAGAAGGCTTTTTACACTAGGTTTCTTTTGCGCACTTTTTGTCCACTTTCTTAACCCCCTCCCCTTTCGGGTGTCACTCCCCAAAAAGTTTCTATTTACTAAGAAATCAGTAATTCACAGGTGCTAGCCAAACCCCAAGAGCATCAAGTACTCTTAATATTAAAGGGCCCTAAACAAAAAATTAGTAAAAAACGCAAAAACCGGTTGCATTGAAACCGTCATAAAAAATTTAGCCATTGCAATTGTGCTAAAATTTTCAGGAAAATCTCAGAAAAATATTTGCTGGCAGCATACCAGTTGGCGTGTCTTATATCACACTAATAACAAATTTGTACTTTTTTTATGTCCAAGTGTTTTTTCACAATATTGGCTGTATTTATGGCGTCATTTATGAAGAATTTTTTTGAAAAAATTTTACTCTCTGGCACAAACCGGCTTTTTAATCCAAAATTGTTTAGTGTTAGAATGCCTTAAAAAGTCAGCCAGTAAGGATTCAGAATTTGAATTTTTGACAACCAATGAACGCAGAGCCGGTCATAATCACCAGGGAGATTTTTTTCTAATGATCGCGCCGTTCTTTGCGTTGTTGGCTATGCTGGTGAAGCCTCGTTCCGTGAAGTGACGTGAGCAATTGTCACTTCCACGCTCTCCCTTTCTTTGCAAATCAAAACAAACTTAAACGTTGTTCATTCATCCATTATCATTATTTAAGTCAGAAAATAGAATATATCATCACAAAATATACAATATTAGATAAAATAATTTTATATAATTAATTAGATCATGTTTGTGAGTAATGGGCAAAGGGCGTTGTTGTCCGCCACTTTCACTTTCACGTCACTTTCATGGAACAACGACGAGCGCAGCCAATCAGCGCAAAGAATAGCGCGATCATGAAAAAGATGTGTTCCATGAGTTTGTTAGGGTGGGACGTCTTAACGGCGGGAATATTTAGCTCCTCCGACAACCTATCCCACAGAGCAAAACGTGTTCACGTGATAACTAATACCATATGATTTTTTAGAGCTCTTAAAATGCAAGGGTGTAATTGATACCAAAAAGTCTAAGCTACATACTGATATAAACATCAATCTAATTCGTTCGAACGTTCAAGATATATAAAGTTTTAAAATTTATGTTTTATTGCCAGTCTCAGTCATTTTTAAACAGACTATAGTTTGTACTGAGACTTGAAACGTCCTGTACACTTTGCTTCTAAATTAGATGTTAAAAATGTATTCAATCAATATTTAAATACTAAATAAATAATACATTTTAGGAGTAAGTATTTATTTTAAAGTATTGATACTATTTTGAAAAGGTTGATATTTCATTGCTATTGTATTCAATTGTTTAAAATGTATCAAATATTTTGGAGTATTCAAATACTAAAATATTTACAAAATACAAATTAAATACTGTTTTTCTACAAATTTAATACAACAGGGGCCGGTAACTCAAAACATTAAGGGACCCCATTATTTCTAGGCGCCCATTAAAAACTAGCTTATCTCGTCGCATTGAAATCAAGGTGTAACTCAAACATAATGGGACTCCATTAAAATAGAGATAAGCCCCAGATTTAAGGTTACCCCTCATCTTGACTTAACTTTGACTTAATAATGGCTCTTATTGAATAAGGTGTTTGTGCTACTATTTTACGCCAAAAATGACTGATATCATTTAGTATCATTTAGCTACTATCATCATTTAGTAGCAGAGGTTTTGACAGCTAATACTGATGAGTTTACAAAATTTCAAACAAGCGCAGGTAGCTTTGTGCTAAAACCTTAATATGATTGGTATACTACGTATCTATTATTTCGTTAAAAGTCTGTAAGTTGAACACCACGCATTGCAAAACGTGCAATAATAATAACCCATAATATGTAGTTCAAAATCAAAATTCAAATTTATGTGATTTCATTTTCCTCTTTTTTATTATAAACAATCGAACGCTATTTGAAAGTTATGTCATTGCGTATAGCTAAAACTTTTATTTCAGTTTAAGATTCAACTTAAGAAGTGGTGGACTATCCATCAAAAATGCTCTAGAAATGGAGCAGGAAACGGGCGATTTTTGCCGGGAATACGTTTTTAGACAGAAAGTGTGAGTTGGTCATATGTGGACAATAAAAAATTAAAACTGTAATTGCTTACAAACTAAAAATTGTAGACCATATATGATAATTTGTTTTAATTAGTGAAACAATTAAAAAACCCATTTGTAGCTTTTTCATGGTTGCAAAAAATAGAGAAAATAACAAATAAAAAAATCATGTTCGCAGCAATTTGTAACCATCGCGAAATCACCATTTTGTTCATATTTATAATTATTCTTTTTAACTCATTCAATTACAACCTTATAGTTTAAAAATGTCGATTTTGTAACGGTCAAAGATTGCTGTAGGCATGAATTTTAAATTGTCATCCCCTCTGACAATAGAAGATTACACTCCACATACATCCAACTCAGAGTATAGCCCACATTTTTTTTGTCTAAAGATACTCCTTGGGGAAAATCACCCCGTTTGCTACTTTATTTTTTAAACATTTTTCACGGTTATATTCTATGATATTATTATCTAATTATTTATGAAACTAGCATAAAAATATGGTGAGGTTTTGAATGAGGCACGAATGTTGTGTTTTTTTTAAATATCAGCCATTTGGAAGAAAAAAATGTTTAAAATAGAAAATACAAGGGGGTGTCATTCACAAAAACTGAAATAATGGGACCCATTAAAGCATAATAGGGTCTTTCAGATAATGGAAGCCTTTTTTTGTTTAAGTTACAGGAGAAATGGGGCTCATTATCTAAGGGATCCATCAAGTTATAATGGGGCCCTTTTTGTCAAATGTTACCATTAACTTAAGCCCATATTTGAGTTACCGGCCCCAGGTTCTGTTGCTGGAAAAATTAGCACTTAGATCATTTTGTTAATAATAATATATGGCAGACTAAATCAAAATGACATGTTGTATGTGCATTAAAAAAAAGCTATCATTCAGTTTTGATTTTCAGATGGGACTATTTTCTATGAATATAAAATCATCATGCATGATTGTATTTTTTTTTCTTTGAAATACCAACTGCTCAGAGCTCCAAGTGCTTGGTTTTTCTATCCAAAGCTATGTTTTTTGCTTTAATCTGGGTTTCTGTTTTTTTAGGAATCTGGTTTTTTTCTTAGGTTTATTAATAAATAATTTACAAAATTTCACGGCAAAACCGAATATTCACAAGAAACTATTTTTACGCTTTGCTCCGCTCTTTAAAAGATTAAAAAATGTCTTAACTGCGCTTACAACAGTGTTTATTACACATTTACGGTATACACAAATTTAACCTCATAAAATATTTGATGCCAATTTTAAAATTAAAAAGTATTCCTATTCATTCGGGTTGTTACAAAAACTCATGGACAAATTTCCCATAAGCTAAAATCCTCATAAACTTTACAAATTCCCCACGAAGTGTTGTTAATTCTCCAAGGATTACAGTCCTGGTCTTGTGTAAAGCCCATTTCAAATCAGCATCGTTTAGAACGTTTTTTAAACGTTTTGCCGTTTGACCATCCACACAGCGTTTAAGAGAGAAAAAAGCGCAAGGCTGCAAAATGTTAGTCGCGTATTTCCTATACACACCACGCGCTGATTTGCTGCCCTTAATAAAACCCTTGAGTGAAAAACATTATTAGTTTTGGACTTGTTCTTAAATAAAAAGACATATTTCACCAACAAAATTCTCATTAATAAGACGAATTTTAAACACCTTTTGCAATGTTTAGTAGAATAACTAATAAACAAATGAATTTTCGAAACAGTTCTTAATTATTTAACATATTAATAGAAACTAAAGCTTGTTTAAAACACGCTTATAATAAATTAATATGGGGTAATAATGTTTTCCACTCAGGGTTTTATTAACGGTAGCAAATCAGCGCGCCATGTGTATAGGAAATATGTGACTAAGATTTTTTAGCCTTGCGCGCTTTTGGCGGTGTGGATGGTCAAAAGGCAAAACGTTCAAGAAACGTTCTGAAAAA
>JASAMX010024218.1:0-33342 GCA_030248175.1 Microlaimidae sp. YZB2_3 | reverse complement strand
ATTGCTGGGAGTATGAATTAAGGGTAGATCCGTAAAATTAGGGGGCATTAAGAAGGCTATAAATTGGTATAACAGAATAGTTTAAATGCTAATAGAAAGCTGTAAAACTGGTAAGAAAGTGAATGAAGAGTAAAAACTAAGACTTGTGAATATAGGTGGGCCGCCTTCTCTGATTGGGGAGATTATACCCTGAACCCCCAAAATTTGGGGAGGGGCGCTCCAAAATTTTCTTAGACCAAGAACCGGATTTTTAATGTTTCTTCTCAGTACTGGTGCTCTATAATTTAGGCAGGGGTTAAATGTCCCAGGGACCCCCAAACTTTAGGGGGTTGTTGGCTTCGCATTTGCAAATTTTTGGGGGTATAACTATAACCCCCCACCCCCTGCCCACCTATGCTTGTCAACAAAGGCTTATCATGTTTTATGCGTTAAATTTAAAAAAAAAACCGTGTTGTAGTTTTTTGGAGTTGGTAAGAAGGGGTCAGAAGAGTTAAGAGGGAGGGTAAGTAACAGGAAAACCAAGATGGGTACTTCATGACCCGAGGGGAAGAACAGGAGTGTCTGTCTCCCCGTTGTCTTTCTAGTCGAACAAGCATTGGATTAAATGAATTCTTTAACTAAGCACTTGGATGAATGCATCTTTTTACAAATGACCCGCAGTTCCCTTTTCCCCATCGCTCACACCCTATTAAAATTTAATATTATACAAACCCAGTTACAAGAGGAGTTTCTGTGTAACTAATGTTTTTTGATGATTTATGGCGGAGTGTTTTTGTTTTTGCGGAGAAAAGAGAAACGGAAGACGGGAGGAAAAAGAGAAAAAAATAAGCGATGGAAAAATATGAGAAGAGAAAAGCAAGATAAAATTAGAAACTCGGAGGGAAGAAATATTTCTTCAAAAAGAGAAGTGAAGAATAAGAAAAGATCTATATAATCGCTTGTTATATTCAGATCTGTGCACTGCCCGTCTCCCAGGGTTTTATTGGGGGGAGGGAGCAATTTGAAAACGGAGGGAGGGCACGGGGGGTAATTTTTTTTAAACAAAGGGGGGCAAGCAGGGGGGAAACAAGAGGAAAAAAAGAATAACAAAAAGAGAAAAAAGAAGGAAAAAAGGCCCAAAAAGCAAAATTAAGGTAAAAATAGGTCTAAAATGGCTTAAAATTCATTGAAATAGGCTAAAAACTGCAAAATTTTTGCGATGATGGCGTCATTAAGGTTAAATAGGGCACCATCATTTTGTGGTACTTTTTACGTTTTTGGGCGCGGGGGGGGAAATAAAACGGGGAAGGGGGAAGCAAATGCTTCAATAAAGCAGGAAGCATTTCCAGACCGTGCACAGGTCTGACCTAAGGTTATTAAAATAAATTTATTTTTATTACTTTAGAAATAAAACGTTTGTTTACCACGGTAAAACTCAATTCCGGGAGCTATGTGCGTAGTTTAGTAAAATAAAATGCGTTTTCATCACAAAATAGTGTTTTTTCCTTTAAAATCAAAACAACGAATTAGTAAGTAGCAATTAAGGAAAAGGTAGTTCGGGAAGAAAAAATACGAATACCAACACGTTAAAATCTGTTTTTCTGGCTTAACTTTAAACCAATTGCGTGGGCAGGGTGTTGGAGAGGAGCTATACCCGATACCCCAGACCTGTGCACTGCCACTGCCCCCCCGGGTTATAATGGGGGGCAATTCCGAAATGGGGGGACAACTTTTTTGAAACGGGGGGGGGGGGCAATAAAACGGGGGGCAAGCAGCGGGAAAAAAAAGAGAAAAAAAGGAGAAAAAAAGAAGGGAAAAGGAAAAAAGGGACAAAAAAAAGCGAAAAAAAGGTAAAAATAGGTGTAAAATAGCTTAAATTACATTGAAATAGGCTAAAAACTGCAAAAAATTTGCAATGATGGCTTCATAATAGGTCCAAAATGGCGTCATAATTTTTGGGTAATTTTTCATTTTTCCGCGGGGGAGCAATAAAACGGGGGGAAATCCTCCAATAAAACGGGGGGGGGGCATTTTCAAACCGTGCACAGGTCTGGGGGGGGGGGGGGCAATAAAACGGTTTAATTTTTGTTCTTTCTTGCAATTGGTTTACTATTGAACGCTCTGCAATAAAAACTGTCCGGAGAGACCTTAAGCAGCTGTTGGTGGTAGTAATCTTTTTAACATTAAGTTATTTCTTTAGTACTCTTCTGTGCCAGTACTGTTTTGAGTCAAACGCAAAACGTGAATATCTTACTCTTTTGTGGAGTACTCTTTCGTGCCAGTACTGTTTTGTGTCAGAGTCGCGTGGTGTAGCAAACGCAATTCACACAGGACTCTTAAGGCTGGTTCATACTTATGTAAAAACGTCCTTTGGACAAAGTCCAAAGGACGTTTTTACATGCGTTTATACGCTGTGTTTGTCCTTTAGATTTTGTCCAAAGGACGTTTTTACATAAAGGTCTATTCATACTTATGACAAAACGTCCTTTGGACAAAGTCCAAAGGACAAAAGTCCTTTGGACTTTGTCCAACGGACAAAGTCCAAAGGAAAAAGTCCAAAGGGAAAAGTCCAAAGGGAAAAGTCCAAAGGGAAAAGTCCAAAGGACAACGTATTCATACTTCTTTTGTCCTTTGGACTTTTCCCTTTGGATTTTGTCTAAAGGACAAAGTCCAAAGGACTTTTCCCTTTGGACTTTGTCCTTTGGACTTTGTCCAAAGGACAAATTCTAAGTAGCGTTCATACTTCGTCCAAAGGACAAAGTCCAAAGGACGTTTTGGTTTGTCCTTTGGACTTTGTCCAAAGGACGTTTTGTCATAAGTATGAATAGACCTTAAGTATGAACCAGCCTTTATGTGCCGTACTGTTTTTTGACGGTACTGTTTTGTGGCGTACTATTTTCTGCGTACTCTTTTGCGAAACCAGGGACTATTTTGTGGCACTGTTACGTACCGTACTCTTATGCGTTGGCCACTAATCCCCCCTTAAATTCTGGGAAGGCAAAAATTTCGAAAGGGTTTTTTTTTGTTTTTTTTTAAAATTAAAAAAAAAATTTTCCTAATCACTCTGCAATGTATTAAAGCTATCTAAAATATATAACGAAGTGTGATTTAGGATCATGAAGTATCTTATTCACAAAAATGAAATTATTCATAATTCAAAAATTAGTGCAGTGCATATTAATAACTGCAGCATTTACTATATAAACCTAACCAAAATTGAATAGATTTTTTATTTTAAAAAAAACGTTTGTTCTTTTTTAATTGAAATGGCATATAATAATATCTTAAATAAAACTATTTAATTAAAACTTTTTTATTGTTGCATCTATTAAAAAAAGAGAAAATAAATCGGATTACAGACCTGTGCACGGTCTGAAAATGCCCCCCCGTTTTATTGGAGGATTTGCCCCCCCCGTTTTATTGCCCCCCCCCGTTTTATTTGTCCCTTTTTTCCCTTTTCCCTTCTTTTTTTCTCTTTTTTCTCCTTTTTTTCTTTTTTTTTTCCCACTGCTTGCCCTCCCCCGTTTTATGGCCCCCCCTGTTTCAAAAAAGTTGCCCCCCCCCCCCCCCCCCCCCCCCGTTTTGGAATTGCCCCCCCCGGTTTAACCCCGGGGGGGGGCAGTGCACAGGTCTGGGATTATGTACTTAAATTTAGGTTTCGTGGTGCCTTTTAAGAGCTTAAAATTAAAAAAATTTCCATCCCGAGGGGGATTCTGCCCCCCTGACAAGGGGTTCTTCTGCCCCTTGTCAGGGGGCATTTTCAGATAAATCCTCGAATAAAACGGGGGGGGGGTGGCATTTTCAGACCGTGCACAGATCTGCCTATGGTTAGACCCTCCACCTTTTGGGTTGCCAAGAATAAAAATTTGGGGGTTCAGAAATCAGAAGGACCATTTTTTAAAAATTTTCTCGCGCTTCGCTTCGCCCATCGCTCGATTAATTGTATAGTCTTCACTTTCAAACATAGGTGTTTTTTTTTTGGGAGCGGGGACAGAGTGGCCCACCTCCCCTCTGGAGCCAAAATTTCAGACGCTCCCAAAAAAATCCAGCCCCCCCTCCCCAAAGCTCGAGAGCGGTCCGCCCTAACCAACCCCGTAGCAAGGCTGACACCCCTCCCCCCGACCAATTTAGAAGTATAATTTTTTATTTACTGTCAAGAACACGGTTTTTTTAATAAAAAAACAAACAATGTTTAAATACATTTTTTAGGCCTAAATAGGCTGTTTTAGTATATAAAATTTAATATTAGACCTAAAAACACTTAAATTACGGATTTAAAAAAACTTTGTAAAAAATCTGACCACCCTGAACGAACCCCCCCTAAATTTGAAATTTTGCACCCCGGGCGATCCCGCCTAAAAAAGGGGGGGGGGGGGTGCGGACCCCCCGTAAAAATTTTGGCCTTCCGCCCGGGGTTGGACCCCCCAGTAGACCTGAACAAAAATTTCTATTTGTTTTGTAATCTTGGTATGACCACGCTGGACCCGCTCCATTCTTAATGTTTTAATTGGTCGCACTTCCAAATTTGTGTTACTTTGTTTTGGAATCTTGCAGGGACGTAGCCAGAGTTTCATTTTGGGGGGAGGCGGATTGTAGTACAAAAAAAAATTTCGGGGGGGGGGGGGCTCTGCTCCCCCCCCTTAATTTTTGAAAACGTTAAAAAAGCAGGGATAAACGTAGATAAAGCTGTATAATACACTTTTTTTGGCCTAATAACCTATTATCTAATGTTTTTAGCAATAAAAACATGTTTTCTTAGTTACAAATTCCATTAGCACACATTGAAAGAGCCTGGATTTCACAAAAAAAGGAATTTAGAGACCTTTCAAACCATACATGGGCACGGGGGGTTGGGGGGGGGATTAACCCCCCAAATTCTGAGAAGGGGGGTTTAACCCCCCCCCACTCTGAAGTGGGGGGGAGAAAAGGTTAATCCCCCAATTTCGGAAAAATGAAAAAAAAAATGTCTTTAAATAGACTTCTAACTGCCTCCAAACCTAAGCTTTGAGGTCAAAATGAATGTTTTAAGCAATAAAAAGCTCAAAAATGCAATAAAAAGACTTTTTGACCTAAAATTAGCGTTTTTTCACCTATTTTTCCTTCAAAATCGAAAAACAATATGGGTAAAATGCACTCCAGAAAAAAAAACGATATGGGTACTTTGCTGCGTTTCTCGGATTTTAACTCTCCCTAATTTGGGTTTTAACCCCCCTCCACTCCGCACCAACTTGCCCATGTATGTTTCAGACCACTGGCTGCACCAAAATTGTAATCCAAAGCACATGAGCAGCATCTTGACTCCATGTTATTTACGGTACCTACCTACCTATATAAAAAAATCCGAGTCAATGCTATAGGCGGCTGGAAAATTTAGGAGGGAGGAGGTACATAAATCAACCAATATGATTGTTTGTTTTGCTTTCTGTGTAGTACTTATTACTTATAAAAAATATTGTACTAACTTTGAAATAACATTAGCATTAGGCAAAATAAATAGCGAGATATATGTATGTTATGTATATATATACATATATGTATATGTATATACCTGTATATGTTATGTATACTAACTATAGAAAGTGACCGCTGAGCGAAGCGAAGCGGAAAATTTTTTTTGTTTTTGGGGGTCAATTAGGGTACTAAAATTATTTTATAGTTTGGCGCCGAGCGATTAGCGAGGCGCTAGAAAATTTTGAATTTTTAGCCTCTGAAAACCCCCAAATTTTACTATGTGGTGACCATTTCGGGGAGGAGGGGGGGGGGCGGCCGCCCCCCGCCCCCTTCCCCTGGATACGTCCCTGGAATCTTGATACGACGACCACGATGGACCCCCTCTTTAGATTGTTATATAGTGGGATTTAAAATTTAGAGGTTAGAAGAAATAATTTTAAAAACATTTTCTCGCATTTTGTATTGCTCAGCTGTAATTCAATGTACTCTTTTTTTAGTTGTTAAGTTTTTGGAAATCAAAAATATGAAGGTACCTATCAAATTGTTTGTAAAAATTTTTTTCTTGGTTTTATAGACTTATTTTTAAAAACAAAAAATAATAAGAAAATAATTAAGTATATGACATAAACAAGGTAATAAAATAAACACTTCGCGGGAAGCGCGGAAATTTTTTAGCCCTTTTATAACGTTTAGGATTTGGACCCCCCAAATTTTGTTCAGGGTTGGACTCCCCCCTTTCCGAAATCCTGGCTACGCCTATGTCGCTATTGAATTTGTTTGATCTACTTTTTTTCAAAAAACAAACATTAAAACAATAACGTAAAAATATTTGAGACGTAAAAACCATTGTGGGATTCTATAATTTTACTTAAAAAATAAAATTCAATCTGTAGTTTTTGGTGCTTAAAAATAGAAGTCTGGGTTTCCATTCCAACACATTAAATAAGTCCGTTTTATATACAATCAAACCGTGATTATATTCCACCAGGCAGAAAGTTATTATTCTTATTTTTCATAACAAGATTAATTTCTCGAGTTTCTACCAACAGATGTTAACTAACAACAAAAACATATACTAAAATGCGCAACTCTCACTTCAACAAATGTCAAGGAAGAATAATAATTTTTTTTGTGTTCTTTTTGCAGAAATATTTTTTATGGTTTTGTTTTAGCTTTGCTCACAATCCAACCTGATTTGCTAGTTTTTTTGTCGATTGCTGTATCAACATAGAAAGAAATTTTTGTTCCGCTGCAATTCTGAAGCAAACTGATGTAACTTTAGTGCACAATTACTAATCCGCTTTCATTATTGTTTCTTTTCGATCTTTGGCAGCATCGCATTAGAAACAAGATAAAAAATTTTCGTTTCCAAAAGTTTGCGATTATTAGTTTTCGATCGAACTAGACTTCGAAGCGAGAAGAAGCTTTCATAGCTGGCCGAATTTTCCCCCTGCGTGAAAGAAATTTCAATCTGCCTGAAAAAAATTCTATATAAATATTTTTAATACGTCTTGAAATCTTGTTGTAACACGAAGAATCGGGGAGTGGATCGCTGACGTCGTTTTGGCAGAGTCAGGTTATGACGGAACGGCATGGAGGAGTGCATTTCGTGGCAGGCGGGTAAGTTGATGTATTATGATTATCAGACCTGTGCACGGTTTGAAAATGCCACCACCCCCCGCTTTATTGGAGGATTTGCCCCCCCCCCCGTTTTATTGCCCCTCCCGTTTTATTGCCCCCCGTTTTATTGCCGCCCCCCCTCGCGGAAAAATGAAAAAGTACCCGAAAATTATGACGCCATTTTTTACCTATTGTGACGCCATCATTGCAAATTTTTTGCAATTTTTAGCCTATTTCAAAGCATTTTAAGCCATTTTAGACCTATTTTTACCTTTTTTTCGTTTTTTTGTCCCTTTTTACCCTTTTACTTTCTTTTTTTCTCTTTTTTTCCTTTTTTTCTCTTTTTTTTCTTTCCCCCCTGCTTGCCCCCCGTTTTATTGCCCACCCTCCGTTTCAAAAAAGTTGCCACCCCGTGCCTCCCCCGTTTTGGCATTGCCCCCCATTATAACCCCGGGGGGGGCGGTGCACAGGTCTGTGATTATGCACAGGTAACAAATAACACAAAATGTTAAAACCTTCCCACCAGCACCTTCATAGGTGTTTTTTCGGGGAGGGAAGACAAAGAGGTCCAGGCTCACCATAGAGGAACAAGGAGGGGGGAAGATAGGATGGGGGTCATAGGTGAGAACGGTCCGGGAACCTAGGGGGGTGGTTACCCGGGGTAAATCGAATTTTGAATTCTAAGAGGGAGGGGGGGTCCGGACCCCCCTAGCTTTTTAGGGGGGGTCGACCCGGGGTGCAAAATTTGGAAATCTAGAGGGGGGTCAGGTGGGGTCCGGTATCCAAAGCAAAACAGTTTTAAACCATAATAACTTTAATAATTGTTCTTTTTATAGGATAATACTACATATTATTGAATAAAAAGCGATATTCTGGTGTAAAAATTGTGTACAAACATGAATATGTGTTAAAAATTCACGTTTTTGAAAGAAAATTAAGTATAGAAAAAGTACCTAAAATTTTCCCGAGGGGGAAGGGGAGGTCAGATTTCAAATTCTAGAGGGGGGTCAGGGGTAAAAAATTCGGAAATTTGGGGGTTGGGGCCCCTAGATTTTCGTCTAGAGGGGTCCCAAAATTTCGGGGCTAGGGGGGGGGGGGGGGCACCACTTTGCCCTCCCCCCCCTTTCTCACGTATGATGGGGGTCCACCACCCCCTCTCTCCTTCAGACCTGTGCACGTTCTCAAAATGCCCCCCCCCCCGTTTTATTGGAGGATTGGCCGCCCCCCGTTCTAGTGCCCCCCCCCCGCCAAACATGAAAAAGTACCCTAAAAATATGACGCCATTTTTGACCTATGCTGACGCCATCATCGCGAATTTTTTGCAGTTTTTAGCCTATTTCAATGTATTTTAAGCCATTTTAGACCTATTTTTACCTTATTTCCGCTTTTTTTGTCCCTTTTTTCCCTTTTCCCTTCTTTTTTTCTCTTTTTTTCCCCTTTTTTTCTCTTTTTTTTCTTTCCCCCCTGCTTGCCCCCCCCGTTTTATTGCCTCCCCCCCCCGTTTCAAAAAAAGTTGCCCCCCCGTGCCCCCCCCATTTTGGAATTGCCCCCCCCCGTTTTAACCCCGGGGGGGGGGCAGTGCACACGTCTGCTCCTTTGCCTCGAAATTTTTCCCCTCTTAGAAAAAAAATCGAGGAGTCCCCCCCCCCCAAATTTTTAAAAGTTTTTACCGTGACCAAATGTTTTCACAACAACAATTTTCCTGGAAAACAAGTCCACAGCAATATTTACTCAGCATTATTTCCGCTGGAAGATTATTTTAGCGGAAAAAATTTAGGCCAAGGTATTTTTTCCGCTTATTTTTTATGGGTCCGTTTCGTTTCAGTCCCGCTTCGTTTTAGTTACGGGAAAAAATCTCCGCGAGCTTCGTTTCAGTCCTGCTTCGTTTCAGTCCTGCTTCGTTTCAGTCCCGCATCGTTTCAGTCCTACTTCGTTTTAGTCCCGCTTCGTTTGAGTTCTGCTTCGTTTCAGTCGTTACGGAAAATGCGTTCATAAATTACTTCCTGATACATAGTCATTTAAAAACACTAATGTAGTCTTATTTCGACTTTTATGTAGTGTATTTTACTGCTCTATTTTAACTTTTAATCCTATTAAAGATTTATTTCTTAAAACACTGCGTTTTTTTACTAATATTAGAGGACTTTCACGAAACAAACTTTCATATCACCCAGAATGGACTTTTTTTAATATAAAAAGTGTCTAATTTGAATTTTATATTTTGCTTTTTGTTACAAAGTTTTACAACATTTCCAAGCTTCAGCCTGAACGGCTGAGTATTAAAGTGAAGTTTTATACTCGGGCGATTTGGGTATATGATTCGTGAAAGTACTCATTTTTACTTTTTTTATAAACTACAGTCTGTTCGTGGTGAGTATTAAGCCTGGTTCATACTTCCTCCAAAGTGCCCAAAGGACAAAACAAAAACTCTAATTTCAGGTGTTACACACGTGTTACGTAATACATAACATCCGGGGATTAAGAGAACAAAAACAACCTGCTGAACTTCAGGCAAGTAAATCGATTTTTTTTAATTATGCAAATATTTTGCACAAAAAGGCTGCACGCAGGAAAATGATACAAGTTGATGAATGTATTTTCCGCCAGGACTGAAACCATAGGTGAGCACGGTCGGGGAAGCTAGGGGGAGGGTGGTTACCCCGGGGTAAATCGAATTTTGAATTCTAGGAGGGGGGTCCATGGCCGTGTTCGGGCACCCCACCGGAGCCCCTAGCGCTTTTTAGGGGGGGTCGACCAGGGGTGCGCAATTTTGAAATCTAGAGGGGGGTCCAGGTGGGGTCCGGTGTCCAAAGCAAAACAGTTTTAAACCATAATAACTTAATTGTTCTTTTTATAGGATAATAAAAAAAATTCATGTATAAAAAGGGTGTAAAAGCATGAATATGTGATGAAAATTCACGTTTTTGGAAGAAAATTTAGTATAAAAAAGGTACCTAAAATTTTTCCGAGGGGGAAGGGAGGGGGGTCAGATTTCAAAATCTAGAGGTGGGTCAGGGGTAAAAAATTCGGAAATTTGAGAGGAGGGGCGAGGGGGGGGCCCCCTAATTCCTCTTTTGTTAGGGGGGGGGGGGCCCAAAATTTTGAGGCTAGAGGGGGGTGGACCCCACCCCTGCCCCATACATGGGCACGGGGGTTGGGGGGGGGGGTTAACCCCCCCCCCAAATTTTGAGAAGTGGGGTTTAACCCCCCCTCCACTCAGAAGTGGGGGGGAAGAAAAAGTTAACCCCCTCCCCCAATTTTTGAAAAATGAAGAAAAAAATGTCTTTAAAATGACTTCTAACTGCCTCCAAACTTAAGTTTTGAGGTCCAAATGAATGTTTTAAGCAATAAAAAGCTCAAAAATGCAATAAAAAGGGCTTTTTGACCTTAAATTAGCGTTTTTTACCTATTTTTCCTTCAAAATCAAAAAACGATATGGGTAAAATGCACTCCAGAAAAAAAACGATATGGGTATTTTGCGTTTCTCAGATTTTAACCCCCCCTAATTTGGGGTTTAACCCCCCCCACTCCGGACCAACTTGCCCATGTATGCCCTGCCCCCCCCCCCCTTTTTCTCACCTATGACTGAAACAAAGCGAGGCGGGAGTGAAACGAAGCTCGCGGTGACTTTTTTCCGGGAATCAAACGAAGCGGGACTGAAAAGTAGCAGATTCATTTTTTCTTTTTTCTGATTTACTGGAAACGCTGGCAGAAAATACGCAACTGCAAGATTCTTGGAAAGAAAAAAAAATATTTTCTAAAATTGTTTTGTTTTTTGTGTAATTTTTTTTAAAGATTAAATTAATATTGTTTTTTATATTAAAGATTTAAACGAAACTTTTGATTTTTTTGTAAATTATTTTTTATCATCGTTATTTTATTTTTTTCTCAAGAATAAAAGGTAAAACCTCCGCGGGATTACCTCCGTAGCCTAAGTTGACGTTTTTTAAGCCTAAGCAAAACCGAAAAATCAACTAAAACTTTCGCCGCACAGTTATTAGATAAAATTCAAATGATTTTTAAATTTTTTCCTAGGCTTAGAAAAACGTAGGCTTCGGCTCAGGAAAAAGCTGCGGGGAAAATGTGCGGAGCGGCGGTATTTCCTGTTAGCTATGGTTATTATGATCCATATGATCATATCCCCCTCTCGCCCACTTATGGTTATGATTATAACTAGGTTTTGTTTAGCAAATATTTTTTTTACTTAAGTTTTTATTAATGATTAGTGATGGTGGCCAAGCAAGATTGTACCACTTTACGGTACCCTAAAAAATATTGCATCTCAAATATACCTACCCCATATGTGAATGGCCGCAGTCGCAAATGCGATTGCTTTTAAATATATCAACTTATATATAAATAAGAACAACTAAAAAACAAAAAAAAGGATTTACGGTATACAGATCTGTGCACTGCCCCCTTCCCTCATACATGGGCAAGTTGTTTGAGCTTTTTATTGCTTAAAACATTCATTTTGTCCTCAAAACTTAAGTTTGGAGGCAGTTAGAAGTCATTTTAAAGAAGTTTTTTCTTCATTTTTCCTAAATTGGGGGGTGTTTAACCTTTTCTCCCTCCCCCCGCTTCTGAGTGGGGGGTTAAACCCCCCTTCACAGAATTTGGGGGGGTTAACCCCCCAACTCAGGGACGTAACCAGGGGGGGGGGGGGCGGGGGGGCGGCAGCCTCCCCCCCCCCCGGAACCGGTCCGACAGGAGGAAAAATAAGGATAGTGGTTGGGCGGGGGAGGGCGGCCGCCCCCCCCCCAAATGGTCGCCAGATACTAAAATTTGGGGATTTTCAGAGGCTAAAAATTCAAAATTTTCTAGCGCCTCGCTAATCGCTCGGCGCCAAACTTTAAACTAATTTTAGTACCCCAATGGACCCCCAAAAACCAAAAATTTTTTCCGCTTCGCTTTGCTCAGCGGTCACTTTCTATAGTATACATACATATATATCTCGTTATTTATGTTGCCTGATGCTAATGTTATTTCAAAGTTAGTACAATAATTTTTATAAGTATTAAGTACTACACAGAAAGCAAAACAAACAATCATATTGGTTGATGTATGTACCTCCCCCCTCCTGAATTTTCCAGCCGCCTATAGCATTGGCTCGGGTTTTTTTTTTTCATATAGGTAGGTAGGTACCCTAGAAAACATGGAGCCGAGATGCTGTTTATGTGCTTTGGTTTACAATGTGGGTTTAGCCAAGGGGTCTGAAAGGTCTCTAAATTCCTTTTTTGTAAAATCCAAGCTCTGCCAATGTGTGCTAATGTAATTTTTAACTAAGAAAACATGTTTTTACCGCTAAAAACATTAGATAATAGGTTATTAGGCCAAAAACAGTGTATTATACAGCTTTGTATACGTTTATCCCTGCTTTTTTAACATTTAAAAAATTAAGGGGGAGCTCCCCCCCCAAATTTTTTTTTGTACTACAATCCGCCCCCCCCCCAAAATGAAACTCTGGATACGTCCCTGCCCCAACCACTTCCCCCCGTGCCCATGCATGCCTTCGTTCCCCCCGGGGTTTTATTGGTAGAGGATCTTAAAATGGCTTAAAAAGCATTAAAATAGAATTTTGCGATGATGGCTTCATAATAGGTCAAAAGTGGCGTCATAGTTTTTGGGTAATTTTTCAGTTTTGGGCGGGGGAGGCACAACCACTAAGATTCCGGGGGGGGCATTCCAGACCGTACACAGGTCTGCGCTATATATGAAGGTTCTGTCGTATCCCTTAAAAAGCAATGGGTTCTGTGTCTGTCTGTCGCACTCCTTTAGCTAGAACTTTCATCTTAGGATTCCATCATTGATTTCAAATGATCAACCGCTCATCTCGCTTTACCCTATACTTAGCAAGAGCAAAAGTGTTGATGTAGATGTTTGGGCGATCAGGTTGCGGCACTCATAGCCGGCCTAATGTAGCTAAAAAATATATATTTTAAGGGTTGGCGGAACGGTTGGAGCGATGGTCACGTGTCCATTAGAAGTTATAAAAGTTCGCCTCCAGTCATCAACCGGTTTCGGAACCAATGGCGGGGAAACAAGAAGTGGTCATTCGTCGTCCACGCTGAAGGACGTCCATGGAGGCAGCCAGCATCGTATGGACACCTCAGCGAACGGTAGTGGGAGCTATTTTAGAAAGTTAGGAGGCCCGTCCCTAGTCCTGGAACAGACCAGTCACAGGTGGGTTTTGGAATTTTTTACACGATCAGATCACCCTAAATAAACACGATCACTGTACCTTAGGGAGCCATTATCTCGGGTGAAGAGTACATACATGAGCATAGGGGGGAGGGGGGTTGACCCCATCCAGGGTGGGGTCCACCCCATCCCCAGCCTTCGGAATTCGGACCCCCCCCTAAAAATCTAGTAAGCCCCCCTGCCCCCAGAATTTTAAATTTTTGACACTCTACACCCCTCTAGAATTCTAAATCGACCTCCTCTTCCCCCTTCCCAACCAAATTTTGGGTTTGAATTTAGGTTAAAATTTACGTCACAAACACGGTTTTTTAGTAAAAAACAGTACTTTTGTACTCTTTTTATAGATAAATAGCCTATTTTAGTATATAAAATTCTATATTATTGCTAAAAAACTTAAATAAATGATTTAATGTGACTTTGTTTGGAAACCGGACGCCCTCTAGATCATTGGTCACCGATGGGGGGGAGGGTTGGGGGGAGCGGAGCACCCCCCCTACGGCCTCTGAGACCTATCCCCCCCTAAGGCCCATTTTTGACCCCTCCCCCCCCCTTCGACCCCTTGAACCCCTGATCCCCCCCTAAGGCCCATTTTCGACCCCCCCCCCCACCAGACAATCCCAAAAAATGCTTAAAAAATGGTCAAATTTCGTCAAAAAATTGTCAATTTTGGTCAAAAAAAATGGTAAAAACACCCCAAGAACCCCCGGGTGCTTTTTTCAAAAAAAAAACACCCCGGGGTGTGACCCCCCCCCCCTGGTGGGCAAAAACCTCCACACCCCGGGGTGTGGACCCCCCCCCCCCTGAGCCGTCGAAGGTCGGTGACCTATGCTCTAGATTTCAAACTGGTCCACCTCTGGTCGACCCCCCTAAAAAGCTAGGGGGAGTACGGACCCCCCTGGACCCCCTCCTAGCTTTTAAAGGGCCATTTAACCGGGGTAGCCACCCCCTAGCTTGCCGGTCCATGCTCATGTATGGAAGGGTATCCTAAAATCTAAGGGTCTGACGTCTTAAGAATGTCCGATTTTTGGCTTGGTAGAAGCAAACAAAAAAATGTCCGACTCAACACTAAATTTTTGACCAAAATTTTTCTAGAAAAGTCGCACATTCACATCTTAGAGGAGCACTTTTACAAAAAAAATTCCAATAACGAAATTAACGCCTTAAATAAACTACTCCTTTAAAAAAACTTATCTACCAGGCACCTTAAATTCAACATTTTAGCTTCCCCATACCAATTCTACAACATTTATAAATTACAATTAAATCGGTTCAGTAACAATAGAGTTGCATGATTTGGATGTTATAGGAATTTGATTTGTGACAGTGCTACTTTAATGCGATTTTTCACGAAAACCATTCGCCATTTTCTTCTAGTTTTTTTCCGCGCAGCGATTTTTAATGCAGCGTTAGTTTTCTTACAAAAAAATTGCTACTTTTTTGCACTCAATGCTACGTTTTTTGCACTGCAATTATTTTTGCGCAACAAAAAAGATAGGGTATTTGACTTAATTTCGGCCACCAATTTAGGGGTGCCATTGAGCCACCAGGACTGTGCTGACCTTCGGGCAGCACCTAACGGGCCTACGGGTTCCACTACCACCTAAACCTGTTTGTTGGATCTTTTCTTTTATAGAAATGTGTCGAGCGTGGCATGGCTAGAGTGTTTGTTGTTGTACGTCGGCCTCACATGGCAGTTTTCCATCTAGCAAACCAGTGGACAAATACTGCTCTATTGTGTGTGGAGTTTGTAGCCCTGGCCTTGCAGGAACACCTATACTGACCATGTACGACGTTAAATAGTAAGATCAATATTAGGCGCGACTTAAAAAATCCTTTAGACAAAGACCTCGGAATGGGTGAACACTGCATGTAGTGCACACTCTAGCGGTAAAGGTTGCCAACATCGTTATTAATGTTGGACGAAGAGTCTTAACCATAGGGGTGAAACATTTTCGCCCCTCCTGGCTTGTCTTAGCGCCTGCTCTTTGCATAATCTGCATAGGGAAGATAAGTTTCAGGTTATTCAACAACAACAACAACAACCAATTTAATTTAGGGTGTTAGAAAATTGGCTTATTTTTAAAACACAAAAAGAACTAGCACGAAAGTAACTGTATTAATGTTGAATAAAGTGTTTTTGCAAAAGTTTTTTATTTTTGTTATTCTACATTATCAACATTTTCATACAAAAAGTGAATTTTTTGTGATTTTTTGAATTTTTGCTTAGTGTTTGAACTGCATCAAATTTATAAAGAAGCATTATATAACTTTAAAATATCTTCTATTTAAGGCTTAAAGTTGTTAATGTTCATGTTTTCATATTTTCTTCAAAATTACTTTGCAACGCGTTTAACTAACTGTGCATTTTAGGATTCCGTTCATTTCGGCCACCTTACAATTTAGGTGAAAGAACCTGTTGTTTTTTGCTGTTTTTAAACATCATCGTACTACCGTATTTATAAAGATTTTTTTGCTCGTTTGACGTTTTTTGACGTTTTTAAAGCCAAAAATAAAAATTATTAAAAAGTTATTAAAACTTGTTTTTTTAAGGTTTTAACATAATTATTTAAAGCCTTGCTAGTAACTATTAGAGTTTGCAAACGGGAAAAAATTAAGTTATAATGTACCAAGAACAGTACCTAAGAATAAACTTGCTACCTTTAAAAATTTTTATTGTTCGTTTTGTCAATAGTTATAGCCAGTTTTGTCTAGGTGGCCGAAATTAATGGCTCGCGCCTTAATTTCGGCCACTATAAAAAACAACTTTAAACCTCCACTGATCTTTAAGATCTTTTTTTCTAAGGGGACCCCAAAATTTCGAGGCTAGGGTAGGGGTAGGGTGGGGTTCACTATCCCCCCCTTGTTCATCTATGTCTGGATTTCTGGATTGTGTATAAACTAAAATAATTATAGTACACTTTTTTATTTTATGTATCGATTGTTTTTTATTTTATTTCACTCTTTGTTTTAGCAATTATTCAACCGGTTCGCGCCTTTCTCATGTCGCTTCCCAAAATTCAACTGCCTTCCCTTCTGTCCGCTCTAAAAATCAACCGTCCAACGCGGGAACCAGTTTCGCAAGTGTTTTCCAACAGGCAAACAAGCAGGCGATCGGATCGCCGGACTTCCCCGTCGCTACTTCCCGCGCCGCGACTAGCGCATCTGCTCATTCTTCTTGCTCCTCGCGTGCCTACAGTTCTTGCTATTATTCTTCCGAGCGATCGAAAGCCAGCGCCAAGCCTTTCTCATCAACCGCATCCAGTTTTCGTAACGGGACAGGATTTAGCGCTTCCAAAGGACTCTACGGATTGGCGAAGAATGGCAACTGGTCACCAGCCACGGGTCAGAGAACGCCGTTTAGTACCAGCCCTTTGCTTGAGGCCAGACGGAGCTTAAAGGTCTACCGGCATTTAAAGTATGGTTTTTTTATGTTATTCAACAAAAATATTTATTACAAGCACCTATTTTTTATACCGATATTTATTGGGTGGTGATGTAAATGTGAAATACATAAATTTCTCCAGTCTTTTTGTTTTAGACATTGGTGGGCACTGGGCAGCCTTCAAAAATATTTTTTCAACTGTCCACTAAAAGCCGTATTGGTCTTTTTAGTACTAGACTAAAATAAATAGTACACCCCTATTTTTCGGGGTAGGTAGAATCAAATAAAACTTGCTCGATTCAAAGAATAGAATATTATTATATAGGTACCTACGGAACCAACCGAGTAACCTGTCCATTAAGGATGAACACGGTTACCGGAGCTAGAGTTTTTACTTTTTATCCCAGGTAAATGACATGTTAATGTCAATTTTTTAACAGCTGAAGTTACTTAACAAGGTTTTTATATTTTGTACAAAGAAAGGATTTAAAAATTTTGCGTTCCATGTATATTTTGTACAAAGAAAGGATTTAAAAATTTTGCGTTCCATTACAATTTCTTTATCAATTTTGTTTTTAAAAAAAAACCGTCAAAACCCCATTATAGTTTTAACGAGTGCTTTCCTTTTCCCCATACAATTTTACAAGATCAACGGCATATGATTTAATCATAATTTTTTTAGCCCTTTTTTAACGTTTAAAATTTGCCAACACCCTCCCTCTTTTTGGAATTCTTGAGACGTCCATAACCATATTATTTATTAATAAATTGCGTGTAATTGTTTAGAAGCATTGTTCAGCAAGAAGGATGGAGGGCTTTATGGAAAGGCTTAATTCCGAATATCATAGGAATCGCTCCATCAAAGTACGTTTGTTATTTATGCTTCCCATCAGTGGCATGCCCAGGGGGAAGGCGGCCGCCCCCCCCTTACGTAAGGGGGACCCTTACGTTGGGCTTTGAATTTTGGGAGAGAAAATTTTTTTTTCTTAAATATTAATACAGAAACTTTCCTGATGCCTTCCAAAAGCATTTTAATAGTCAAAAAACCAAATTTTCGCCGCTTCACTGGTAGTTTAAATTGACAATTTATCTTAGTTTTTCGATTTCAAATCGATTTTGCCGCTCAATTGTTAAGGCTGTATTTTAGCGCCTTAAATTAAAAATTTTCTACCCGGGGGGCTTCTGCCACCCGGGCCCCCCTGACAAGGGGCTCTGTCCTTTGACCCCGCTTGGGGGTTCTTGCCCCCAGACCCCCCCCTCAGGATTAGTATATACCCCCCAGACCCCCCTCCGAAATGAAATCCTGGGCACGCCACTGCTTCCCATGAATAAAATTATAATTGTGTTAAAAACAATAATAAAAATTACGGTACCAATATTATTATATTTAATAAAATTGTATTTTTAAAAAAACTTCAAACCATTTGGAGATCTGTTAACAATCATCAAACAATGATTGATTTTTTAAGTTACCGTACCGCATCATTCATTGCTTTATTTATTATTTTCTTTAATTAAACTTTTTTTTAATTTTTACAAACACCTTAGTTGGTTAGTTTAAAATTTTCTTTTTAATTAGTCTGCTTTTCATGATAATTGTAAAATTATCAAGTTTAACAAATTTTAGAGTAATTCCAGAGTTTCCCAAGTAATTTAATACTACTTTCTTCGCACGCAATAGAAACATCACAATACGTTCAGAAAATTTAAAACCACTGATGAAGTTGTTTGTATCGTAACATTGTGTTGTTGTCTTGTAATCGCATTTTTGGCGCCTGTCAGCCAAGTCTTATTATCGTCTCAAAAACAACAGTGTTTTACATTTTTTTAAGCAACAGCGCTTTTATCCAAAGTGTATCTAACATAATATAAGTAGTAAATATAATAACTGTAAATATTATGTTAATAATCTTAAAAACATTTTAAAACTATAAACAAAATTTTAAAGATAATTGAAAATTGCTAATAATAAATGAACAACAGCAAAAAAAGTGTATATAGCTAAAAGTGTCTGCACTGCGCCATCATAGGAACTTAAAAAAAACATTGTATAGGCCTCTCCTAAACATTACCAAGCAGAAATTGTGACCAAACGTAATTTAATTTTTGTTATACTTATACTGCGCAAAAATATACCTTGCTAAAAATGTTAGCTTATAAATCGTCGTGACTACAATAAATAAGCCACAGTTCGTATAAAATATGTGTGCCTGTGACTCATTTAAAATAGAACCTTGTTAACTACAGAGTGAGTCACAGTCACGTGTATTTTATAATAACAGTGTCTCATTTTGCCGTATAACGCTGAAATGCTGTGGGTGTTACTGTTAAGGCTGGTTCATACTTATGACAAAACGTCCTTTGGACAAAATCCAAAGGACAAAAGTCCTTTGGACTTTGTCCAAAAGACAAAAGCAGCGTAAAAACGTCCTTCGGACTTTGTCCAAAGGAAAAAGTCTAATGGACAAAATCCAAAGGACAAAATGTTCATACTTTTTGTCCTTTGGACTTTTCCCTTGGACTTTGTCCAAAGGACAAATTCTAAATAGCATTCATACTTCTTCCAAAGAAAAAAGTCCAAAGAACGTTTTGGCTTGTACAAAGGACGTTTTGGCTTTTCTAAAATTGTCCTTAGGACTTTGTCCAAAGGACGTTTTGTCATAAGTATGAACCAGCCTTTACTGTTTTTTTCGTAGAATCTTAGAACGACAACGACATAACAATTATCTATGAATTCGACATGTTTGAGTGTTTTATAATGTTCCTTCCTGCCCTCTAATATCATACATGGGCGTAGCCAGGGGGGGTCCAGGGGGTCTACTAGACCCCCCTTTTGGGTCGGCAAAGGGAAAAATTTGGGGTTAGACCCCCCTCTTATGGGTCGCCAAGGATAAAAACTTAAAGGTGTTAAAGGTATTAAAAATTTAAAGGTGAGGAGAAGTAATTTGAAAAACATTTTCTCGCACTTTGCATTGCTCGGCTGTAATTCAATGTAAATGCTTATATTTGCTGATTATTTATAGAACAAACTTAATTTACTGGATAAAAATAAATATAAAATAATATAACAAACAAGGCATAGAAGATAAATGTAGTGCAAAACTTATTTGTAATAATGATAATTCAAACTCTGTTTTAATGCAAACACAATTAAAATTTTTTAACAAAACACTACTCTACAACTAACATAAAATAAAACTAATACATAATGATAATATACCTACAAACTATGGCGTTTCGGGCATAAGTTTAAGACGCCTCCGTGCTGCCCTCTTCAGTTAAATACACGGATTTATGTTTTTAGGTGCTCATTTTTATGTTTTTAGGTTTTTACTTTTAGGTTTTTAATGTTTTTGAAATCGAAAATTTTAAGGTATCAAGTTGGTTGTAAAAATTTTTTTTTGTTTTATGGACTTATTTTTATTGCATAATAGAAAAATAATGAAGTATGTGACATAAACAAGGCAATAAACACTCCGCGCGAAGCGCGGAAAATTTTTTTTAGCCCTTTTATAACGTTTAGAATTCGGACCCTCCCCTTCCGAAATCCTGGCTACGCCCATGATAGCATACAAAATTTTTTAACAAAATCATCTGTGAAATTACTTCTTTATTATTTGTAAAATTAATTACCGATTATTTTTTAATTATTTATTAAATTAGTAAAAAATCAAAAATGGGGCGAAACTCTGGGGGTTGCTCCGGACCTGGAGCTCGTAAACGGAGCTCGAAGCTCCCAAAACAATAACTTTTATACTAATACATATACAGCCTATGCACGTAAATTTTGCAATTTTTCTACAACAACTGAAAGCAATGGCGTATCTACCAAAAAAGTTGACTATAAAGGTTTTTAAATCATGAAGTGTAAAGACAAAAATAAAGATTTTTTGTGGGTCAACGTTTAAGTTTTTATCTACAAGCTTCGTATCTCTTCCTTCGGTGCTTAAGTATTATGCACCGTAATAGGTGACAAAGGGGGTTGGCATGGCAACAAGTAAAATATAGGGCGTACCCCTTCTTTAGCATAAAAATTTTGACCCCCTTGACAAAAATTTGCCCCTCCGTCATCTCTCCTTATCCGTGAATTTGCCAATTTTTTACAACTGATCGCGACTCCCCCTGAAAATAACTAAATCACTGCAGAAAGAATATGCAACCTTTTCTTAAGTTGGTATTTTTTCAAAATATTACTTTTATTTTTTTGAAAATTTATTTTTAGAGCAGTCTATTTCTACGCTTATGATACAAGCAAACATGTCTTGAACGAAATATTTGTGCCTGATACTCCGTGGGTCCATATGTCCTCCGCTGGTTTCGCAGGTAATAATTTAAACTGGTTGAATTGGAAGAGGGGGTTAGTTAACCCCACAGGTGAGACGAGGAAATGGGGGGTCGTAAATCTATTAAAAAATAAATAATATAACAAAAAATAAGACATTAAGAACAAAAAGCTTGAAAAATGGTATACTTCAAAAGTAATGAGTTTAGCCCTCATAGCCGACCCATTGAGACTATAAAAAATAGTATTTTTACCATTTAAATCATATGGTACTTTTCTTAAAGCAGTTTTTTTAAATTAGGTTTTTTTAATGTATTTTTGATTTTACCTTCTGCAAAAAACTCTTCGAAAAATTTTATAACGCCTGAACTAATACTCTAAACCCCTCGAAAAGTTAAGGTTCACACTACTAAATTGCGTTTTTTGGGAATACTCTTCCCTTCCACAATTTTTGGTAATACCTTTCTCTAACCAAAAAAACTCCAAAAGTTGTGCGTCTAATTGAAAATTTTATAATTACTCTCTTTTATCAAAAATATAAAAATCACTCCTCCCCCTAGATTTTTGCGCTAAAGAGAAGACGTCTCTAGACTTTTTGCAATGTTTAAGGTAAAAAAATTTTCGGGTGCCTACGTCGGTGGCCAAACATTTTTCCAGGCATCCTAAAAATAATCCAGGTTTCCTTTCTTGTTCACCAAGGCCGTATTCATGGGGGGGGGGCAGAGGCAACGGTTCCACCTGTCGCAGACCTGTGCACTGCCCCGCCCCCGGGTTTTATTGGGGGGCAATTCCAAAACGGGGTGGGGGTAACTTTTTTGTAACGGGAGGCAAGCAAGCAAGAAAGAGAAAAAAAATGAGAAAAAATAAGGGAAAAAGAGACAAATAAGGCGATATTTAAGTAAAAATAGGTTTAAAATGGCTTAAAAATATTGAAATAGGCTAAAAACTGCAAAAAATTTGCGGACGTAATAATAGGTAAAAAAATGGCGCCATAATTTTTATTAGAGGGAACAGCCACTAATATTCTGTGGGGGCTTTTTCAGACCGTGCACAGGTCTGCCTGTCGTTTTTAAATAAACACTGAATAAGCACTCAATAGATGACTGGATAACCTGCAGTCCCCCCTTGTCGTATAATGTTTTTGTGTTGTGTGCATAGGTGGGCAGGGGGGGAGGTTATCCCCCCCCCAAAAAAAAAATCCCGACTATAGCCGACACCTCGACCTCCCCCCCCCCCCTTTGAAAATTTGGGGTACCTCGGACAGAACACCCCCCTAAGATTTAGGGGGTCTCAGTACTAAAAACGCTTAAAATGAGGTATTTGAGGTATACCCCAAAAAAATTTTTGGGACACCTCCCCCCAAATCCGGGAGGCTGCCCACCTATGGTTGTGTGGCCATGTTTACCTATTTAGGTTCCACCTTGACTGCTTTGCTATTATTTATTCACTTATAATATATCTATCTAACTTTCATATTATTATTTAGTTTACCTTAGTTTACAATTTTGTTTTTTTGGTTATTTTCCTTTTCAATATTATTATTATATATTATTCTCATACAAAAATGTAAAACTCACATCTGCTCCCTAAAATCCCCTGATAGGGGTGGGGGCTTTGACTAAAATCCTACATCAACAACAGTGCTGATATAGGGTATTAGGCGGCAATATGGAATATCCATCGCCGGCTCGCTTCAGCTATAAAAAAAAGACGAATGGTCGAAAAAAAAGGGTGGCCTAAAAAAAGATAAGCCAGTTGAAATTAGACAGTTGAAATTAGATGAAACGTAAAAAAGCCATTTTGTTGCATTTTTGAAAAGAAATAGAGAGGACTTGCTGAGATTTAGTAAATAATTAAATATTCGTTCATAGATGAAGAAGGGGGGGGGGTAGGGTGGGGTCCACCCCCCTAGCCTCGAAATTTTGGGCCCCGTCCCTCGATAAAAATCCAGGGGGGCCTCCCTCCCCCCAAATTTTCGAATTTTTTATCCCTGACCCCCTTTGGATTTTGGAATCTGACCCCCCCTCCCTTCTCGAGAAAATTTTAAGTAGGGTAACTGACTTAATTTCGGCCACCTTTTTTTATTTTTTTGAATAAGTTTTTTCTGGCTTTTTCAATCAAGCCAAAATTTGGCCTAAAAATCAAACAATATCTATATTTCTTATTCCAGTGCAAAATTTGAATATTTCTGTTACGCTTAAAAATCAGTGAAGGTTTAAACTTTTTTTTTAAAGTGGCCGAAATTAAGGCGCGTGCCATTTATTTCGGCCACCTACAAAAAACTGGCCATAACTATTGCTTAAACGAACAATAAAAATTTCTAAAGGTTGCAAATTTACCCTTAGGTATTGTTCTTGGTACATATAACTTAATTTTTCCCGTTTGCGAACTTTAATCTAGTTATTAGCAAGACTTTAAATAATTATGTCAAAACCTTAAAAAAACAAGTTTAATAATTTGTATTTTTTGTTTAATTTTTATTTTTGGCTTAAAAACGTCAAAACAAAGTCAAACGAGCAAAAAAAATCTTTATAAATACGGTAGTACAATGATATTTAAAAACAGCAAAAAACGGAAGGTTCTTTCACCTAAATTTTCAGGTGGCCGAAATTAACGGAATCTTAAAATGCGCAGTTAGTTAAACGCATTGCAAAATAATTTTGAAGAAAATATCAAAACATGAAAATTAACAACTTTGAGCCTTAAATAGACGATATTTTAAGGTTATATATTGCTTCGTTCTAAATTTGATGCAGTTTAAACACAAAGCAAAAATTAGGAAAATCACAGAAAATTCACTTTTTGTATGAAAATGTTGATAATGTAGAATAACAAAATAAAAAACTTTTGCAAAAACACTTTATTCAACATTAATCCAGTTACTTTTGTGCTAGTTCTTTTGTGTTTTAAAAATAAGCCAATTTTCTAACACCCTAAATTGGTGGCCGAAATTAAGGCGTGGCCGAAATTAAGTCAGTTACCCTACTTTTTTATACTAAGTTTTCTTCCAAAAACGTGAATTTTCAACGCAAATTCATATTTTCACACCCTTTTTATACCTAAATATCGCTTTTTATTCAATAAAATGTAGTATTATCTTATAACAAGTTATTATTAAACATTTAATGGTTTAAAAGTTTTTTGTTTCGGAAATTGGACCCCACCTGGACCTGACCCCCCTCTAGGTTTTAAAATCTTCCACCGCGAGTCGACCCTTTACTAGAAATCTAGGGGGGTTCGATACCCCTAGGACACCCCTCCTAGATTTTGAAATGTGATTTACCCGGGGTAAACACCCCCCTAGCTTTTTGACCGTGTTCATCTATGGTTGTGTGTGGGGGATTTAAAACACTATTCTACAAACATCTTTCTTCCAGTAGTTGAGAGTCAATTGTTTCGGGGTTATCATATTTGTAAAATATATAACCTAACTGGCAATATTAGTTGAAACTAAATAATGCAATCAATCGATAATTCTAGCGTTTATTGCGGCGACGGTTGTCAATCCCATTTGGTTGGTTAAAACTCGCCTTCAACTCGACCGCACACCTGAAGCAAAGGCTTACACCATACGGAAAATTATGCAAAGAGTTTACCAATCGGACGGGTTGAAAGGGTTTTACCGGGTACGTTTTTCAACGGTTTAAATTTTTGTTTAATTTCATATTTTAAACGCTTTAAATTTCGTATAATAGGTTACCGTAGCATTTTCTATAACTAAAAGAGCCCACCTAAAAAAATTCAGATACTCTTTAATTTTTGAAAATATTTAACAGCAAGCATATTATATAACACTATAGAATGTCCGATTACACTTAATTTTTCAACAAAATTTGGTTAAAACAAGTCCCACATGCACAACTTGTCTTTAAAAGTGTTAATAAATGCAAAGAAAGTTTAAATTTTTACTCCAAGAAAATTAACACTGCGTTAAAAATCTCTGCACGGGATAACTAGCAGAAAATGGCAGGTTTTTGCCAGAAAAGTCGCACAAAGTTGCGCGTTTGCAACTTTTCTTGCAAAATCTAAATGTTCGTCAAAAATTTACTGTACAGTCGGAGATTTTTTTGTGTTATATTCTTGATAATAATAAAGCCACGTGTTATTTTAGACTAAGTTTCATTGCTGAAAATCGACTGAAGTTTGACCTCTTCGTTTAATTTGACCTGCATAACATTCAGTAAAATCATTTTTATTAGATCAACGACACAAAAGTAAATCCCATATGCCAGCCAGCCAATTTTCAGCTGCGCTTATCATAAAACAATCACATGGAAAACATGAAAATTGCCTTTTTTATATAATTCACACAACTATCTTTCTGAATTATATAATATGCATTTTACCTAAATGTTAATTTTTGTTAAAAATTATTGGGTTTTTTAACAAAAAAGGTTAGTTTCTTGCAAAATTGCCATAAATAGGCCTTTTTTTGCCTTGTTCGTACTAAATTGATTTAAGTAATAATGACTTATTTGGACAAAAAATGTTAATATTTCTTTATAAAATTAGTACATTTATTAACCCAAACAAGTTTCGTGACCAAAATGATCGATTTTTGTGACCACTTGTGAATCCCTACCTAACGTGCCAGATCAGATTGTGCATGCAGTTACTCATAGATGAACACGGTCAAAAAGCTAGGGGGTGTTTACCCCGGGTAAATGACATTTCAAAATCTAGGGGGTAGGGGTCCTAGGGGGTCGAACCCTTTCCTCCAGCTTTCTAGGGGGTCGACCCGGGGTGGAAGATTTTGAAACCTAGGGGGGAGGGTAAGGTGGGGTCCGATTTCTGAAGCAAAATACTTTTAAACCATTAAAGGTTTAATAATGGTTTTTTTATAAAATAATACTGCATTTTATTGAATAAAAAGCGATATTAAGGTATAAAAAGGATGTAAAAACATGAATTTGTGTTAAAAATTCACATTTTTGGAAGAAAATTTAGTATAAAATAAGTACTTAAAATTTTCTCGAAAAGGAAGGGGGGGGGTTAGATTTCAAAATCTAGAAGAGGGTCAGGGGTAAAAAATTCGAAAATTTGGGGGGAGGTGGGGGGGGGGGCCTGGATTTTTTTCTAGGGGGCTCCAAAATTTCGAGGCTAGGGGGGATGGACCCCACCCTACCTCCCCCCCCTTTGTTCATCTATGCGGTTACTGCGTTACTATCTAAGTTACTGCGGTTTCTTCTGTAATATGGATTTCTGACGGAGAGCTTTGGTATGTTTTAGGGCGTGACGGCGTCGTACGCGGGTATTTCGGAGACGATGTTCCAGTTCGTGATCTACGAACAGCTCAAGCGTCGATTCGTTCTGTCGTCGGAGCGGAGCGACAGTACCTCAGGCACCAAGAGCCACTATCTGCACTACATGATGTGCGGAGGTCTCTCCAAGCTTATTGCCACAGTCATGACATATCCTCACGGTAGGTAGAAACCAGCGAAGTACCTAGAAGGGTTTCATTTTTTTTGGGGGGGGGGGGTGGGCAAATTTCCGTACAAAATAAATTTCGGGGGGGAGCGGAGCCCCCTTAATTTTTTAAAAGGTTCAGAAAACAGGGATAAACATGGATAAAGTTGTGTAGTAATACACAATTTTCGGCCTAATAACCTAGTATCTAATGTTTTTAGCGGTAAAATCATGTTTTTTTAGTTAAAAATTACTTTAGCGGACATTGCCAGAGCCTGGATTTCACAAAAAAAGATTTAGAGACCGTTAAGAGTTAAGACCCCCTGGCTACACTAACACTGTAAACCAAAGCAGATAAGCAGCATCTCCATGTTTTTGGGGTACTTACAAAAAAATCACCGACCCATTGCTATAATATAGGAAAATTATATATATAGGCTGGAAAATTTAAGAGGGGAGAAAGGCATATACACAAATCAACCAAATATGATTATTTGTTTTCCTTGATGTGTAGTACTATCTTGTTGTTTATTAAAATTATTGAACTTTTTTTCAATAACATTTTAGGCAAGATCAATAGTGAAAAATATGCATATTATGGCACTTGACCGCTGATCGAAGCGGAAAATTCTTTTGTTTTGGGGGCCCATTGTGCTACCAAAACTATAAAAAATTTGAATAAAAGAAACTTTTTAATTTTTTGCCCCTGAAAACCCCCAGATTTTACCATCTGGCGACCGTTTTGGGGGAGCGGCCGCCCGCTCCCCCCCCCCCACCGCAGGACTGCTACCTTTATTTCTCCCGTCTGACAGTTTTTTAAGGGGGGCGCCGACCCCCCCTGCCCCCCTGGTTACGTCCCTGGTGGAAACATGAATAGGCAGGGAAAGGGATGGGAGCTGGGAAGTTATACCCCCAAGAACTTCACTGGTAATATAAAATATTGTCAAACAGATCTCATAAAGTGACTCAGAGTTTTTTAAGAGTTTAGTGGATCGGCCCCTAAAATCCTGAAGCTTGATCACTAGTAATATTCGGCCCTAAATTTTGGAGGGTTCTCACTCACTCATTAGAGTATTTTTATTTAATAGTTTTTTGGGGTATACGACGGGTATTATAGAAGATGTGAAAAATACTTGAGAAGTTTTGACTCGCATTATTTTTTGGTTAAAAAATTGTACAATCAAATCAAACCTACCCTTTCGAGCGCATTTTTTGCGCGTACATTACACTTAACGTCTAAGGCTCTGACGACGTGAGCATTAAAGTCTATTCAAAAATGATTGAGACTAGACAAAACTTGCAGCTGAGCACAATATCTGCTAACGGTACAGTTAATTTATACAAATTTTTATTAGTGTAGAGAATTTAATGTTGGCTATGCTCTGATAATTATCGTCAGAATGAACCATTACTATTACCGACATTATGCTTATTATCTGAAAAATTTTTCTAGATTTTGTGAACAGAGTTTTATGAAATTGAATCAAATAAATATTTATCATAATAAATATTAATTTAAATAATATATAATGAAATCTGTATTGTAGAGGTGGCGCGGACTCGAATCCGCTTAACAGGACGACGACGAGTTCGTAGGTGTTGATGAATTGGAACGATCCAAGAAGACAAAAGGAATGTTGTACTGGTGAGGATGCTACTCCAAACGCCGTGCAGGACGAATATGAAGATGTTGCCGAAATTGGAAAGGCTCCTGCCAGTGTCGGAAACCATGGTGATAAATATAGATTAAACGAGCATGGAAGCTGAGAGCAATATAGGCGACTGGAAAACAGTTGGAGGCTTGCAAACGTTCTTTAGAGTTGCAATGATGATTTCTAAGAATGGTTCTCAATGCAAAACGCTGCGTTTTTTCAAGGGCAATTCTATATTTAACGTCTTGTGGATAGTAAACCGATAAGCTATATGATAATGATGGAAACAATTGGAGAGTATAGATCTTTGAGAACTTGTCCACAGCAAAACTTTTGCCAAAAATTAAATTTAATGCTAAAATTGATATTTTAAGGTTTGCAGATTATCTGGCAACATGAACTGCCCAATTCAGTTTTTCATCAAAAAGTAAAGCCAAGATAAGATTGGCTGAACTCTCTTTGTATTTGTGTATCTTTTATTTTAAGGGACAGGGAAGTTTAAGGTCGCCTATCCAAATTAAACTGTACAAATTTCGTTTTTTGCGGATTTAAATTTAAGAATAATTATTGGAACTGATTATAAATTAAATTAATATCTTTATTTAAATCCATTTCACAATTTTCCGTTAAAATAGGCTTGCAAATGGCTAAATCGTCGACAAATAGTATCATTTTTATTGATGAGGATAATTGTAAGATTGAAATGGAATTAATAAAGGCAATAAAAAAAAGGACTAAGTTTCTATCCTTGCGACACTCCTGATAACCCAGTTCTTTCATCAGAAAATGTATTTTCTATTTTAAATTGGTATTTACGAATATGCAAATAAGATTGCACCCGTTGAAAAATTACTGGTGGTAAGTTAAGTTGTTCTTTAAAACATTTTAAAAGTCGATTATGTGGAACAGTATCAAACGCTTTTGATACATCAAAAAAAAACGCAAAGAAAATTTCTCATTTTAGAATTCGATTTGCAAAGCTCAAATCCAACCAAAATATGCTTTTCGAGAAGAGCTATTGCATCCACAGTACTTCGACATAGGTGAAAACCAAATTGTAAATCAGAAATTCAGGCTTCTATTCTTTCTTGTATTAAAGCAAAGATGTGGGTTTCCTGGATGCGCACTATTATAGATGTCAAAAAAATCGGCCTAAAGTCAGCTTTTGAGGGATTTTGAAATTTTGGTATTATTATATATATATATATATATATATATATATATATATATATATATATATATATATATATATATATATATATATATATATATATATATATATATATATATATATATATATATATATATATATATATATATATATATATATTAAGGTTGGATCGGAAAAAATGGAGGTGCAATATTTTTTTAATTCCACACAGAATAGACAATGTATTCATACTTTTGTCCTTTGGACTTTTCCCGTTGGATTTTGTCCTTTGGACTTTGTCCAAAGGACAAACTCTAAGTAGCGTTTATACTTCGTCCAAAGGCAAAAGTCCAAAGGACGTTTTGGCTTGTCCAAAGGACGTTTTGGCTTATATAAAATTGTCCTTTGGACTTTGTCCAAAAGACGTTTTGTCATAAGTATGAACCAGCCTTTAGAGGACATTTATTGGTGGAAGATATAGGTAATATTAGAAAAAGCTTCTTTTTCTTTTTTTTCTAAAACCCATAAGGTTTAACCAAAAGGATACCCACCTATTGTATGTTAAATTATGCCTCGGGTATTGTTGCATTTTGCAAAATATAAATAAATGAATAAATATTCCAGTATTATAATAAATTATGAAATTCACATCTTAATTTATTGGGGTACATTGATGGGTACAAAAAATATGTAAAAATGGATAAAAATCAATAAACGTTATTTTTTAAACTCATTGTGCCAATAGCTTTTATATGAGTATAAACAAAACGCTTACACAGGAAAACTAACAAAATTAACATTTTTAAGTTTAGAGTTTTTGGGGGTATTGGACTGAATAACCATTAAAAATACCAAATAATAAAAAAATTAAAAATACCCAACGTGGCTGCAACAGTTGTTTGTTGGATTAAAAAATGCCCCCATTAAGTAACTACTTAAATCACAAGAATCTGACGTCGCTTTGTCAAACAAATACTCCGTATTAAATCGAATCTAATTGGCTGATAAAACGACGTCAGATTCTTGTGATTTGAATGGTTACTTTATGGGGGAGGGGCATTTTTTAATTCCGTTAATTTAAACAACTGTTGCAGCCATGTTGGGTTTACCTTTAATCTAAAATTACTATTTTAAAAATCAAGACTCATAGACCGTTTACATACATATAAACATGACTTAAGAAAATAAAAATCAAAAACACCCCCTACAAATTGTTTTTGGTTACAGGGGTTTGTGTTTGGTGTGGTGACCCAACATTCTAAAGCAAAAAATTTTCTAACATTTCCTATATTTTTCAGCCCGCACTTCAGGAGCTTTGAGAGACGATATATTATTGGCTTATGTAAGGCACCTTTCTCCAAATTTAAAATTTTAGGAGGTGCCCAGTGCTTAATCTTAAAGCATCAAAAATTTTCAAGGATTGTCACCAAAAATTCAAATATCGCCAATAATCCATATCAGGAAGGTCTCACACTTGTGTCTCAAACTGTGTTGGGGCACTCTTTAAATTAACAGAGCTGTGTATCTCCAGAAGATTTTGGCAAAAATCGTAAAATTAACCCTTTTAATTACTTATAATACCCGACCAGGTAGGTTACCCCTAGCAAACTATATATTGTTGTGCTCAAAATACAAAGTCTGCACCAAAGTTATTATAACTTTTTGATAAAAAAATTAATGCTAATACTTATCTATCTATTTAATGCTATCTAACCCTTAAACATACTCTAAAATTAAAAAAGTAGTGCTTGGTGATCAGTATCATATGCTAATTCAACAGCCTCAGCCGAATGATTAAAAATTCCATCTCTTTTAGTTTTGTATTTTAACTGAATTTTTTCAAGTTTAGCTTGTTTGCTGGAGGATGGAACAGTTCTTGGGGTAGAACAAGAACCCGTGGTTGGTGCTGAAGCTCCTGTAGCTGAAAAATCAGCAACCGCAGCAAAAGGTACCAAAGCTGCTGCCGCGCCAAAAGGCACCAAAGCTCCTGCAGCGCTGAAAGGCACCAAAGCTCCTGCCGCGCCAAAAGGCACTAAGGCTCCTGCCGTGCCAAAAGGAACAAAAGCACCTGGTGGTACAAAAGCGCCAGCTGCGCTAAAAGCAACAAAAGCCCCAGCAGGAACAAAAGCCCCTGCAGAACCTAAAGGAACAAAAGCTCCAGCAGGAACTAAAGCCCCAGCGGTACCAAAAGGAACTAAAGCACCAGCAGGAACAAAAGCACCAGTGGTACCAAAAGGAACTAAAGCACCAGCAGGAACAAAAGCCCCTGCAGCACCTAAAGGAACAAAAGCCCCAGCAGGAACAAAAGCCCCTGCAGAACCTAAAGGAACAAAAGCCCCAGCAGGAACAAAAGCTCCAGCAGCACTTAAAGGAACAAAAGCGCCAGCAGGAACAAAGGCTCCAGGAGAACCCAAAGGAACAAAAGCGCCTGCAGCACCAAAAGGAGCAAAAGCACCAGCAGGAACAAAGGCTCCAGGAGAACCTAAAGGAACAAAAGCACCTGCAGCACCAAAAGGAACAAAAGCGCCTGCAGCTCCAAAAGGAACAAAAGCTCCAGCAGGAGAAAAAGCACCAAAAAGTGCCAGTGAACCTTCTGGCTATGAGCAACAATATTACAATGGTCCATCAGTTAAAGTTATTGGTGATATTACCTATCAATGCAAGGTTATTGACGGAGATCTTGTGGTCTTGGCTTCTTCACCCAGCAGCGTTCAAAGCTCAGGTATCATCTAATTTATGAAAAATAGGCATAGGCACCTTCAACATAGGCAGATTTTCTAGGTAGAATTTTCTTAAATTCTTTTTGATGGTCCTAATTAAGGTTTTAAATGCTCTTCGTTGCACTATAGAGTAAAAAAGCGGCTGTGTTTTTAAGAATTTTTTAGATTATTTATTTTTATTCCTAATCCTCCCATTATGCCACAATTTTTACCTTAAACTAAAATAACATGAAGAATTTGATTTAATTTTTTTATTAGGCGACATCCTTCACAAGAAACTTTTGGATTAACTGACAAAAAACTTTAGTCATGTTTTGTGTAATTCAATTTAAAAATATTTCTTTTTTTTCTTAGAATATCTAAAAAAAATTTCTCTAACAAACAAGCATAGAAAGAAACATAGAAACATAGAAATTATTATTAGGCGTTGTTAAAAAGTTGTTTGACATAATATTTCTTATTTCTAATGATTTTATGCTTTTAGATTTATCACCAGCTCCTTCACCAAATCCAGGTTGTTCTGTCAATGGAGTGATCAAAAATGTAATTCAAATCTTTCGAAATCCTTTTGAGTTGCCCTGAGTGTCATAAGTAGATGAAGAATGTGTTGTTTGCTAGGCAATTTTTAAAACTTTATTAAACTTCTAACGTTTCGACACCGATAAAACACGGGTCTTCGTCCGGGAAACTAAAACAAAACCAATGAAAATTAAAACTAGCAAACAAATTCAATAACCGAATAAAATGATAAACGCGCTTATGAAAGGCACATAATTAAAAACACGAACACGTAAAATTACTCATTGTGCAAATAAATAAATAAATAAATATAAAATAAATCTAAGAAAAATTACTAAATAATATAACCGACAGCTACTAAAATTATAAAACCGAAATAATGCCTTAATTAAGAATAAAATAAAATAAATCAAAATAATGCCCTACATAACAGATTAAGAAAACTCTATCAAAAACACGTAAAATAAATATTAAAATTCAGCGGGGTCAAGGGGCAGAGCCCCTTGTCAGGGGGGTCCGGGGGGAAGAACGCCCCCCGGGGAGAAAATTTTAAATTTAAGGCGCTAAAATACAATAGAAATTTTAATTCCAAATGATACTTATTACAAATTTTAAGGTTTTTTTATACCTATACATTTAAAACATGTGTTTAAACGTTAATAAAAGGATAATAAGGGTTTATAGTAGTTTTATTAAACATGTATGCCTTAACTACTGAACGGGATAATCGATTTGAAATTGAAAAACTAAGATAAATTGTCAATTTAAACTACCCGCGTAGCGGGAAAATTTTGGATTTTTGACTATTAATATGCTTTTGGAAGGCATCAGGAAAGTTTCTGTATTAATATTAAAGAAAAAAATTTTTCTTTCCCAAAATTTAAAAAACGTAAGGGTCCCCCCTTACGAAAAAATCCGGCTTCGCCGGATTTCGGGGGGGGGGGGGGGCCCCCCCCCCCCCCCCCCTGGGCACGCCACTG
>JASAMX010024216.1:0-17129 GCA_030248175.1 Microlaimidae sp. YZB2_3 | reverse complement strand
TTTTTTTTATGACAGTTTGAATACGGCCGGTTTTCATAGATAAACACGGTCAAAAAGCTAGGGGGAGTGTTTACCACGGGTAAATGACATTTAAAAATCTAGGGGGGTCCTAGGGGGGTCGAACCCCCTTAGCTTTCTAGGGGGTCGACCCGGGGTGGAAGATTTTGAAACCTAGAGGGGGGTCAGGTGGGGTCCAATTTCTGAAACAAAATACTTTTAAACCATTAAATGTTTAATAATAGTTTTTTATAAGATTATACTACATTTTATTGAATAACATGCGATATTTAGGGATATAAACGGTGTAAAAACATGAGGAATCCCGTTAAAAATTCACGTTTTTTGGAAAAATTAAGTATAAAAAAAGTACATAAAATTTTCTCAAGAGGGGGGGGGGGGGTGGTCAGATTTCAAAATCTAGAGGGGTTGAGGGTAAAAAATTCAAAAATTTGGGGGGACGGGGTGGGGCCTGATTTTTTGGGGTCAAAAAAAAAAAAAAAAAAAAAAAAAAAGGCTAGGGGGGTGGGCCCCACCATACCCCCCCCTTACATCTATGCCGGTTTTTGCGTTTTTTCACCGATTTTTAAATGTTTTTTAATTTCATCTTAAGTGGGCCTACGGCCACTTAAGTTTAAGATCGCTCGACACTCTTGGGGTTTGGCTAGCCCCAAAGCAAGTTATGTACGCAATTTTTTCCAAAATTTTCGACATAAAATTTTGTTTTGGGGGTAACCCCCGGAGGCCTAGGGGGCAAACACAAATTTCGAAAACTTAAAAAAAAATTTTTAAACTAATAAAAACGTAATAAATTTATCAAATAATGAGGATTTTTTATTTTAGGTGTTTTTAAAAAAACCTAATAATAAGCTTACAATAAGCCTTTAAAAATGCGGGTTTTTTCGTTGAAATAAATACACGTGGCTGTGACGTGTTCCGTAGGTAATGCACTGTTAGAAATCTATGATGAGTAACAGAACACTTGCATTATATGTAATGTACAGCACATCGCTCTTTTACTGTCTAACAAAGAATGTATGTAACGTTAAAAGGCCGACTGAAAAGAGAAAAAGATCGGGGACGGCAAAATAATGCGAAAACTCAGGTGGATAAGCGAAACATTTTGAGGCTTATAAATGCTTAAAGGTGCAGTACCGAGTCAAGCTTTTTGTTTTCGATTTTGATTATTTTTTGTGAAAACTTTACCCCTGCCCCCAATAGCCTACAAACATTTTTTCAACAAAATATCTCCAGTGGTTCAGGAATTATGACCGCCCAAAAATGGCGTTTTGCGACAATTCTGTACGTGAAAGATTGCTCAATTGTATAAAGATTTACGTTACAAAATATGCACTTAAAGAAACGACTATTTTTTACTGTAATTTAATACCTTGATCGTTACAATTGGTACAGTATTTGTGGAAATATTTCGTTATCCGTATAAAAAACCCGCGATTTTTTCGTTCAAAACACCAAGCGCTGGCAGTGATTTTATAAAGTTTTTTCCTTCATCTCGTGTTTTTAGCGAAAAAATTCAGGATTTTTTGTACGAGAAGCTCAATATCTCTACAAATACTGCACCAATTTTAACGATCAAGGTATCAAATTCAAGTAAAAAATAGCCGCTATCTTTGAGTGTACAATTTGTAACGTAAATCGTTATACCCAATGAGCAATCTTTTACGTACTTTGGAGGCAGTTTGAAGTCGTTTTAAAGACATTTTTTTCTTTATTTTTCCAAAATGGGAAGGGGGTAACCTTTTCTCCCCCCCCACTTCTGAGTGGGGGGGGGGTTTAAACTATACATGGGCAAGTTGGTCCGGAGTGGGTGTGGGGGGGTTAAACTCCAAACTAGGGGGGTTAAAATCCGAGAAACGCAAAATAAGTAAAAACGCTAATTTTAGGTCAAAAAGCCTTTTTTATTGCATTTTTGAGCTTTTTATTGCTTTAAACATTCATTTTGACCTCAAAACTTAAGTTTAGAGGCCGTTAGAATTAGAAGTCAATTTAACGACGTTTTTTTTCTTCATTTTTCCACGGGGGGGTTAACCTTTTCTCCCTCCACTTCTAGGTGGGGGGGAGCTTAATCCCCCTTCTCAGAATTTGGGGGGGGGGTAATTCGTTAACCCCTCAAGCTCCCACCGTGCCCATATATGGTTTAAACCCCTCTTTTTAGAATTTGTGGGGGGGGGGGGGGTTAGTTAACCTCCTAACTCCGCCCTCCCCGTGCCCATGTATGGTCATAACTCCTGAACCACTGGAGATATTTTGTTGAAAAAATTTTTGTAGGCTATTGGGGGCAGGGGTAAGATTTTTACAAAAAATCATCAAAATCGAAGACAAAAAGTTTGACTTCAAAAAAGAAGTAGCTTTAAAGGAAAACAACAAAACAAAAAAGAATAAAATATTTAAAACAAACATCTATCCATTGGTTAAGTTTTGGAAAAATGTGCAACAAAAAGCTTTTGCAGCCTTCAAAAAGGCTTGTATTTAAGTTTTTTTATACAAACCTAAAAAAAAACTCCTCGTTCCAATCGTGCTTAAATTTTTGTGAAAACTCGAAAAAGTATGAGCTAACAGCATACCAAACCAAGCATGGGTGTTTTTGGTCAGGTCCGCTAGGGGGGTCAACCCCCGGGTGGAAGGCCAAAATTTTTTAAGGGGGGTCCAAGGGGGTCCAGACCCCCTGGCTTTTTAGGGGGGGGCGACCGCGGGTGCAAGATTTTAAATTTAGGGGGGTCCGACTTTTCAGCAAAGCTTTTTTAAATCAATAATTTAAATGTTTTTAGGTTTAATACTGAATTTTAAATACTAAAACAGCCTATTTAGGCCTAAAAAGTGTACTTAAACACTGTTTTTAACTAAAAAACCGTGTTTTTGACAGTAAATAAAAAATTATACTTCCAAATTGGTCGAGAGGGAAAAAGTGTACTTAAACACTGTTTTTAACTAAAAAACCGTGTTTTTGACAGTAAATAAAAAATTATACTTCCAAATTGGTTGAGAGGGGGGGAGGGGGGTCAGCCTTGCCAGGGGGGTGTCAGGCCGGACCGCTCTCAAGCTTTGGGAGGAGAGGGGGGAGGGGGCCCTGGATTTTTTAGGGAGGTCCGAAATTTCGGCTCTAGGGAGGTGTGCACCCCTCTGTCCCCCCAAAACAATTATGATACCATACCAAGTGGCGTTTCTTATCTCACAGTATATCATAAAAAGTTTCGATTTTTTTTTTTGGGGCCCAGATTTTTTCACCGTGTTTTCCGTAGTGAAGGCGTTATTCATGAACATTATTTTCTTTTAGTTTCAATCAATAGCTAAATATCAAAGCTACACACTAATATAGGTACTGTTCCAATTCGTTCGGCCGTTTTTAAGATAATATTGTTTCAATGTTTACATTTTGTCGTCAGTCTCAATCATTTTTGAACATACTATATAGTATTTAAAAAATTAACAACAACAACAAAGTATTATGAGCAAATTCTTAACAGTACCTTGTGATTAATAATGAAATCTTCTCCATCTGTACACTCCTGTCTTTTTTGTGTTTCGGGGTATTTAGCACTGGAAATAAGTTGTGGGTTTCGAGATATTTCACGTGCAGCAAGCTGTGATAAATTTACAATTTTTAGTGGTGTGTCATCTTCCAAATGGTGGTCGTGATGCATATGATGGTCACTCATTGTTTTAATTTAAATCTAAAACAATATTATATCATATAAAAGAATTTAAATGTTGTAAACAACTGGTATTTTAGCACCGCGGTGATATTGGCACTAACCGACAGCCCCCACCATAAAATTTTTTGCCAGCAATTTTTCAGTTTTTGGTAGTCCATATTTCCAGCCCCAACCGAGAATTTTACTTAGCTCCCTCCAAAAAATTTTAAATATGTTAAATTAAAAAAAAAGAATTTTAATTAAAAACACAAATTTTAAGATTTTTTGGGGCTTTTTAGCTAATTTTAATTAAAATTTGGAGTTAAATTGGGATTTATATTCAGCCCTCACCAAAGAATTCATTTCTTACTTATATATGTAAAAAAATATTAAATGTATAGACATTTTACACCTAAAAACACAATTTAAGATTATTAGAAAAATTGACAACATAAGTTTAAAATAATTCTATGAAATGCAAAATAATTGGCAATTTTTAAGTATAACCCACTCAATTACATGGACTATTTTAAATATAGACAAACTAAAGGTTTAAAATAAATCCCTTATTTTTTATGTAAATTATCGTGAGAATACTTATAAATAACCTAAACGTGGACTGAGACTCTAGTCTCCCTAAACAACTTAAGCAAAACCTAAAAATCAAGCTAAATTTAAATTTTAGTTTGATTTTAAGGTTTTGCTTAGGCTGCTTAAGGAAACTAAGCTCTACACTCCATGATTCAGGTTGCTTATGAGTTTTATCTTGACAAAATTTTTAAGTTTGCGTGTTTTTCTTAAGATTTATCAAAAAAGTATGTTATTTTAATTAATTGTAGTTGAAAAATAACAGATTTAAACTGTTAGTTCGTCTATACTTATATACTTGAAGAATGCCAAATGCTAAAAAGTTTCCAGTGGTTGCTGCGCCAGGAATTAATACATTCCAAGCTTTTTGTAGTGAGTGCTTCAAAAGCTAACACAATGACACACCGTTTGTAAAATAAATTTTAAGCCAGTTGGTTTTGACCGACATGAACTACTTTTTGTTTGTACTAACGGCGTTTAAGTTTAAATTTTTCAAGACTTTAAAATGTCGAATTGAAAACTGTTATAATAACATTTTTTGATTTTGGTGTGATTTATTTTTTATAATTTATAACTCTATACTTTTATATTTTTTTTTATTTTTATAACTTTAGAATTTTTGGAAATTAACCGTGAGCTGACACAACTTAAATACAAGATTTAACAAATATGAAAGTGTTTATTAGCTACATTTTGATTTAATTTATGGAAAAAATTGATTTTTTAAATGACAACATACAGGTTTAATTTTTATGACAAAAACCACATACATAATATGATTTTTTGTACCAAATAATTAAAAATGTTTGGATGTAAAAATGTTCTAATTTTTTTAGTTTTTTCTTGCTCATATTAAAAGAAAAGGAGAACAAATAAGAAGAAATATTTGTGGAAACAAAAATGAAACATTTTCGGTTTGAAGACGTCTCTGTGATCTATTTCGACCATGAAGTATTATTGTTAACAATAAAAAACAATTGTAGCGCTATTGCGTTATGTTGCGTTGTACAGTCCGATCCAGGATTTCAGGAATTTATTCCAGGATTTTATTTCAGCTTTATTTATAAAAAATTTATTTACACACTTTATTTATAAAAAGTGTGGAAAAAAAAGTCACATATACTAAGCAGAGGGTATAATTAAGTAAGCATAAACCCATACGCATAGATGAACACGGTCAAAAAGCTAGGGGGGTGTTTACCCCGGGTAAATGACATTTCAAAATCTAGGAGGGGGGTCCTAGGGGGGGTCGAACCCCCCTAGCTTTTTAGGGGGGGTCGACCCGGGGTGCGAAATTTTGAAATCTAGAGGGAGATCAGGTGGGGTCCGGTGTTCAAAGCAAAACAGTTTTAAACAATAATAACTATAATAAGTTCTTTTTATAGGATAATACTACATTTTATTGAATAAAAAGCGATATTTAGGTATAAAAAGGATGTAAAAACATGAATTTGTGTTAAAAATTCACGTTTTTGCAAGAAAATTTAGTATAAAAAAAGTACTTAAAATTTTCTCAAGAGGGGAGGGGGGTCAGATTTCAAAATCTAGAGGGGGGTCAGGGATGAAAAATTCAAAAATGTGGGGGGAGCGGGGGGCCCTGGATTTTTTTCTAGGGGGCCCCCAAAATTTTGAGGCTAGGGGAGTGGACCCCACACTACTCCCCCCCTGTTCATCTATGCCCATACATATACCAAGCATATACCCATGCATGCATAGGTGAGCACGGTCGGGGAAGCTAGGGGGGTGGTTACCCGGGGTAAATCGAATTTTGACTTCTAGGAGGGGGGTCCCAGGGGGGTCCGGACCCCCTATAGCTTTTTAGGGGGGTCGACCCGGGGTGCAAAATTTTGAAATCTAGAGGGGGTCAGGTGTCCAAAGCAAAACAGTTTTAAACCATAATAACTTTAATAATTGTTCTTTTTATAGGATAATACTACATTTTATTGAATAAAAAGCCATATTCATGTATAAAAAGGGTGTAAAAGCATGAATATGTGATGAAAATTCACGTTTTTGGAAGAAAATTTAGTATAAAAAAGGTACCTAAAATTTTCCCGAGGGGGAGGGGGGTCAGATTTCAAAGATCTAGAGGGGGGTTAGGGGTTAAAAAATTCAGAAGAGTTTGGGGGGGAGGGGGGGGCCCCTAGATTTTTCGTCTGGGGGGGGGGGGGCGAAATTTCGAGGCTAGGGGGGTGGACCCCACCATGCCCCCCCTTTCTCACCTATGCATGCATGTACTGTACCAATTATCGATTTGACTGATTGAAAAGTAAAATACGCTTGTGAAACATTTTTATACCCCAAATTTGACTCGTAGACCTCAATTTTGAAATTATTTTTTGATTTAAATCTTCTCTAAAAAGTTATGAGCCCATAAGCCCAAAAATTGCCTATTTTTGGTACCATATGTACAATTTATGTTGTTAAGAAAAAATTTTTGTTGAGCAACAAAATAAATTAAAAATTATATTTTTACATTGTTAAAAATCTGAAAAATCTAAAAATATTACAAAATTTAAAAATTCGTTGGTCACATGGATTACCAAAAACATGGACAACAATTTTTATTTGGCTCTAAAAACTAATTTAAGCTTATTTTTGCTAATATTAGTTTTTCTAAGCCTAAGCAAAACTTAAAAATTAAGCTAATTTGTATTTCGACATATTTTTATTTGATTATATGTTTTTGACGAATTTTCTTTTTTTTTTTCAAAATTAAAATTTAGCCCATTTTTAAGGCCCGGGGTAAATCGAATTTTGAATTCTAGGAGGGGGGTCCCCAGGGGGGTCCGGACCCTCCCTAGCTTTTTAGGGGGGGGTCGACCCGGGGTGCGAAATTTTGAAATCTAGAGGGGGGTCAGGTGGGGTCCGGTGTCCAAAGCAAAACAGTCTTAAACCATAATAACTTTAATAATTGTTCTTTTTATAGGATAATACTACATTTTATTAAATAAAAAGCCATATTCATGTAAAAAAAGGGTGTAAAAGCATGAATATGTGATGAAAATTCACGTTTTTGGAAGAAAATTTAGTATAAAAAAGGTACCTAAAGTTTTTCCGAGGGGGGAGGGAGGGGTCAGATTTCAAAATCTAGAGTGGGGTCAGTGGTAAAAAATTCGGAAATTTGGGGGGAGGGGGGCCCCCTAGATTTTTGTCAAGGGGGGTCCCAAAATTTCGAGGCTAGGGGGGGGTGGACCCCACCCTGCCCCCCCCCCTTCTCACCTATGATGAGACTCGTAGGTGAGAAATATATAATCTTATACTCGAAATAAATAAATTTCACAGAATATCTTAAAAATGCGTTTTGAATAAAATAATTGGCTGACAACAAACTATGAACATAAAATTTACTTTTTTTCTAAAAAACGTAAATTTTATGCCCATAGTATATTGTTAAATTTGATATTATTTAAACTGTATATTTAAACTTGATCGTACGTAATAAATTCTTAATTAACGATGTTTTCTTGTTTGTGAAAAATGCTTCTTTTTTGTCTCGAGCAAGATTTCGCGGCGGTCAAATGCTCGGCGATCAACTGCACGGCAATCAAATGCTGGCGTTTGCTGGCGCTTAAATTTCCGGATACTTTTACAATATTATTATTAGCTTTTAAACTAATTTGCAAATTATTATATTATTAGTGAAAAATTATTAAGTTATTATATTTTTTTATTTATCGATAAGTTTATTGGCACGATCTAGGATAATATATATATAACAGTAAAATAAGAGCCGCAGTACATAAAAATAATGACAATAGATAGATTTTTAATGTCCTTATTTTAAAATTACATGTAAGCACGCACAGTATTGAGCAACTGTCTAAATAACAATGCTTAACAAGACATTACATAAAATTATAAAAACTTTTGATGGCGAATTAATAGCAGTAGTGAAAAAATCGTCCGGTTATATATAAATGGGCTGAGAAGTAATTAGGCAAGGAAAGGAGTGAGGGAAGGTGGTTAATAAAACTCAATGTAGGAAGGAGATTAAAATTTTAAAATTTAAGGTATACTTACTATTTTTTTGTTATTGCCGACAGTTTAATTTTTTTATTTGGGTTTTTATACAACTTTTACTATTTAAACCTTCAGCAAAGACAATCGTCGATTTTTTTAATATTTTGCCCACACCGCGGCTCTAAAGACCCTCGGCTCCAAAGTCCCCTCGCTCCAGCTCTAAAGTCCCGTTACCAAATTTCCGGACACCTTGGGACCAGTCCATTTGTAAGGTGTATCATGAGAATGTAGATGGGCTTTTTGTTGTCTGGACAGTAAATAATTATCAGTATTCACGAAACCGGCACGCCCAACCGGCATATTGGCGTGTTCATGCTGGTTTCGTGAATATCGATAAATAAAAAAAACCTGAAAATATGGTTCTGGGTTATTAATCCGCGACATTAATTGCCGCGACAAAAATTTAGATTCACAAATTCACAAAAAAAACTTCCGCAGAGAAATGTTTTTCCTTTCTTAAAATTAGAAATATAAAACTGCGACGCAGGCAGAAACATTAGGCAAAATTATTAGAAACAAACAAAAATTTGGTTTTCAGATTTGTTTTATAGTTTTGTTTGTAAGTATAAATTGTCGTTTTTTAGTATTCTTAAGCTATAATTCTATTTGTTTAATAATTCAAAGTGAGAAACGCTCCATCGCTCCTATACTACCAATTACCATTACATTCCACTTTGTTCTTTTTTACATATTTTTTATGATAAATTTTTACTTATAATTTTTTTAAATCTTCTTTTATTATTTCGGACAGAATTTGACGCCAAAATGAACTTGTACGCGCAATATTACTAACACGATGATTTTAAAATTAAACCCCTACTTTTTTTTCAAAACCTACGCCAAACACAAAATCATGATAATTTTTACTGCTTGTTCTAGAAGACTTAATTCTTGGTTTTTTTTCTTTAAAGGTACGGTGCGGAGTCAAAATTTTTGTTTTCGATTTTGATATTTTTTGTGAAAACCTCACTCATGCCCCCAATATAGCCCACAAAAATTTTTTTAACATAATATATATAACCCTCCAAATTGGCGTTTTTTGACAATTCTGTACGTGAAAAATTGCTCATTAAATATAACTAACCCGCGATTTTTTGTTAAAAAAACCAAACGACGGCAGTGATTTTGTGAAGTTTGTCCAACCTTTCTTTCCTTCACTTCGTGTTTTTAGCAAAAAATCGAGGGTTTTTTGTACGAGAAACGCAATATTTCGACAAATACTGCACCAATCTTAACAATCAAGGTATCAAATTAAAAAAAAGCCGCTTTCTTTGAGTACATAATTTTTAACTTAAATTGTTATACCTATTGAGCAATCTTTCACGTACAGAATCATCGAAAAACGACATTTTTGAGGGGTCATAACTCCTGAACTACTAAAGATATTTTGTTGAAAAAAATTTTGTGGGCTATTAGGGGCAGGGCTAAGGTTTTCACAAAAAATTATCAAAATCTACGTCAAAAGGTTTGACACCGCACCGCACCTTTAAGCTAATCGAAGCCTAAAAATTAAGTAAAACGCTATGATGATAAGTTATTATTTAATGATGCCTTCTAGACAAATGCTCATTGTTTGGTTTAAATAATTTTACATCAAAAGATTTTGCATATACACCTATTTTAATAATAGGGAGATTAGACACGTTTGTTTGGTCTTGGCTTTTGCTGAGAAATAAATCTTTGGTTTATATGAAGGCGATACAATAGTAGGAAAAAATTTCCTCCCGCAGAAATAATCTTGTAGCGGATACACTACTTAGGAAATGCTAACGAGGAAATTTTTTCCGCCATTATTATATTCACGGAAATTTTTCCCGGGCACCATAAAATAATTGTTAAAAAGGTTCTTTGTAAACATATATTTCCGCTGAAATTTTTCTGTGGTAGTATATTCTTAACATTAATTGTGCTGAAAGATGATTTACGCGGAAAAATTTCCACGTGGTTTTTTTTTTGTTTGTAATTTACTTTTTTTATGCTTCTCTTCCCCATGAAACCTTCTTGTTTGTTTTTTTCAGAAGAAAATAATGATTTTTTTAATATTATTAAGTAATAATTAAATCGGGCTAAATTTATATTTTTTTAATTTTTTAGTTTTTTGATATTTTTCCAAGGTTGTAATACAATATTTTTGGCCATATCAAAAAACATTATTTATTTATTAGTTGGTCTTAAAACTTAGCTGTGGAAAATACTGCTATATTGTTGTTAAAAAAAAATCAAAATAACGTTGGAAAATGTGTAACACAATATTCTACAAAACTGGAGATTTAACAACAATATCAAATATCAAAATAATTTCAAGTATTTTTCTAACTTTTAAACATTGTTTTAAAGCTATTTTTTGCATAACTTGGGCTATTTATGTAAATTTTTGGCGAACCATAAAAAACTTTCTGTAATGCTTTAATTTAATACACAAAGCCGTTGAATTTTCCAAATAGATGTTTTATTATTTGTAGTATTTTAAATTTTAAAAATATTAAAATGAAACGTACATCTAATCTGAGAGACACCGCGGGACCGCCGACCCTAATTTTGTTATGCTATGTACGTTTATTAAAATTTAAACATGCGCAAAATAAAATGAAAAACACTTTATTAAATATCTATTTTCTTATTAAACCAGTTCAAAAATATGTTTTCAATACTGTATATTGCTACACTAGCTAACACCAATCATATCATTGAAATGAAAGGGTTTTTTTGAATAGAATGACATTGAGTTCATCAATCATTTTTGACATTCGCTTCCTACGTACCGGAAGGTTCTTCTTTAGTTCTAAAAAATACATTCGTCCAAAGCGTCTGGAAAATAAGCGCAAAATTTTCCTTTACTCTCGCGCCCTCCGGAAGCGATCTGATACCTGCAGCACAAATTTCTACTGGTATCACAGTCCATTGTACGTTCACATTTCTCAACTAAACACAAATTAGACAATTTAACTTTGAGAAATTGAAAAAAAAACTTAAATATTAACCTGTTTAACTTTTAAATATTATGTTGAACAAACATAATGTAAATTAAAGTTTCAATATTATATTTATTAAAATTTTTAACAAATTTTCCCAAATATTCCTTTTTTTGTGTTTTTGACAGAAACTATAAAATTTAATTAACAAATAAGTCCAGTGACATGTCCAGTGATAATAAGTACAAGCCATTGATTTTGGGTAAACCTTGCAACGGTATAGCCAAGGTAGTCAAGCCTAATAAAATTTTACTCAATGGTTTAACCAATAAATGAATAAAATCATTTCCATTTTTTCGAAAAATGAAACGAATAATTAAATGAGTAACTTGGTGTCGTGGCAATATATTTTCCCAATTAGTTGAAAAAAATTTTCCCAATTACACAGTTTTGTACATATAAAGTATAAAAAACAGAAGTATTTTTAGTTATAATTCTAAACATTGATTGTAAAATTTCAAAAAACAAACACAGTTTCTGCTGTGCTGATTAAATAAATAAAAGAAAAGTTTGTGTTTGTAATAAAATTATTTTTAGAATAGCTTCCTGCTTTCTATGATAAGATTTTGTCTATTGGAGTACAAATTATTCAATACCAGATTTAAAAATCATTTTTGATATCTTTTGGAAATCGTTTGTGATATTTAAAAAAATGTTACATTGTTTTAGGAGGCCGGGCAAATTTTTTAGAAAAAAATATAATAGATGTTAGAAATAGAAATTTTTTATCCGTGCCGCATTGTTAATATTATTCTAAAACTTACAGTATCTTCTCTTCTTGAGCTGTGTATCTTTTTTCACGCAGATCCCAATATTTCCTTGACCGAATGGCAAGCACTCCATGTTTTTACTATCGCATTTCAGTGTAGACCCGTGCGGTTGGCACAAATTTCCTTCCGTTTGACCAACCAATTTAGCACAAAATCCAAAATCTAAATATAAAATAAACACGATGAATGAACTCTGATCCATTATTGCGTCATAATAAAATTGTAAAAATGAATTAAAATTAATGCAGTACTGTTCTAATAAAAATTTATTAAAAATCCATTATTGTCATAATAAAATTGTAAAAATGAATTGAAATTAATGTAGTATTGTTCTAATAAAAATTTATTAAAATAATGTTGACTGGATTTGTAATAATTTCACAAAATTTTCAAAAGCAACAGCTGAAATATAAATAATCGACGATTTCCGGTCGTTTGTTTACTTTACTGAACCCAGCAGAAAAATATTTTAGAATAAATTTAAAAGAAAAACGGCTATTTTTTGTAACATCTGAAAAAAAGTAACGGCTACGCAGTGATACCGTAATTTTGTTTAATTATTAAAAAATATTTTTCATTGTGGGAGTTCATCATGGTGAGAAAGGTTACCAAGAATCGTAAAGTATTCAATTTTCATTGGCCGTTATAAATTTATCGCTATTTTTTAGAGGTATGGTTACGAATTAATTTTTAGCTTGCCAATAATCATAATTTAAAAATAATTATTTACTCAGACTTAAAAATTCACAGTCTATGTAATTTCTAAATGTTCCTTTTATATCAGAAATTTAATTAATGTTTTTTTTTAGCATTTTAGCACAACTAAAAAAGGTAATTAGCCCTTCCATCTGCTCTATATAGTGTTGTTTTAGACGATTACAATAAGAACCAAATTTTGTTTAAAAAGGTTTTTATTTTGTTCAAATTAGAAGCTCGTTCGTCAAATTGTTGTTTTAGATTTGATAAAGAGTTTTCAATTCAGATGATATAGTACAAAAGTTTAAACACCATTTTCACAAAGTACAATAATTTGCATACTGCCAGATTTTGTTTAAAAATTAGTAAGCCCAGCCATTTCTTTACTTACAAAAAAAACAAACAAGAAACACGCAGTATTCAAAGTATTGTACTTTCAGGAAATGTTTAATGGGATGGTGTTAAAATATAATATTAATATAAATAACATTGTCAATGAAAAGTGCATTACTTAGTAAAATACCGCAATAATTAATATTATATTTTAAACTACTATAAAAAATTGTTTGTGTAATTATGAGAAATTGACGATACCAGAATTATCGTCAGACACGCACACATCCTGTACGCAGCAGTCATCCCTGCTAACACAGGGTCGGTGATGACAGGAAATGTCATTTCCGGCCAGGTCCATTGACATTGCCCTAACGTTGGGATACTGTAAAATTTAAAAAAATATATTATATGATTATAATTGCGATCGAATATGTTACAGAAAATGGAGCTACCAAGTTTAAAAAAATTGCACGATGGTAAAAAACCTCCCATTGAAACGAAAGTTGTTCAGTGTTAAAGATCTCGACAGAATTAAAGACGCTATTGAATAATTTTCAGCCAATGTGTGCTGGGGAAAAATTATTTTCAATAAAGGCGGAAATCTCCCATTTTTAGTTCCTTCCATTTTGATTCTCACGATACAAAACATATAGCCGCAGATTACGAATATTGCCCTCTATTTTAGGGTCCGTAAAATTCCAAAGTGTTCGGGTCCTTGGTTCCACCTTAAAATTAAAATTCGTCATGAAATGATAAATTTTTACCTAAATTCCCCAGAAACTTTAGATTCAACCACATTATTATTACAAAGTATTTTTCTAACTTTTTATCATTGTTTTAAGCTATTTTTGTGTAACCTGAATTTACCAAGTGTAAATTTGGTGGGTTAATTAAAAAAGAAGTACTTTTTTTTAACCCTTTAATTTAAGCATAAAACCGCTAAATTATTGAAATAGATGTTTCATTACTTGTAGTATTTTAACCCGTTCCCGTGATTGCCTTTTTCTCGGTTACAACCGTGAAACCTTCGTATGACCTAGGTCGTACTTAGGTTATACATATTTTTTCTGCGTAATTAGTGCCCAGTGGGCAAACAACTTAAAAGGGTTAAAGAGCTACCGTAGCAATATGCAGATTTTATTCACGGATACAGTGTATTACGTAGGATATTTCATATTGCAAAAATTTGCATATTGATACCGTATAGCCTTAACCATTTCAATTTGCTCGCTCACTGGGCACTATTCGCGCACAAAAAATTATGTATGACCTCAGTAAGACCTAGGATATACGTAGAGTTTACGGCGGTAAGGTTTACTTAGGACATCGGTCATACGAAAATACCACCACCGTAAGACGAAGTTTTACCTTTGTCTTACGAAAGGTTTTACGGTTGTAACGAGGGAAAAGGCCATTACGGGAACAGGTTAATTTTGAAAATTACTAAAATGAAATACTTCTGACCTGAGAAACATTTTGTTTCGTGGCAGGACTACCGACCGAAATTTTGTTATGGTAGGTAGGTCTTACACATACACACGCACTCATTCACACCCAGACACAGGTACACACGCACGCACGAACACACGTGCGTACACGCACTCACAACTTTTTTTTGAGTCGGAAATTAACTGTTGCAAGATCAAAAATCTTAACACTGATTCAAAATTACGATAAGCAATAATAAAAATAAAACGGTTGCTTACATTTATTTCATATTCACTATTAGGTTTTTCTGCGACAACTTTACCAGAGAACTCAATCAACGAGAGCACAAATGAAACAATAAGAACAACAATACGTGCAAAGTGCATATCATTCAGGTTTTTACGGCTAGATTGTTCTTAAACACATAAATAATAAGATGTTGATATTTTTATTAAACATTTTCTACCATAACTAAAAATTCAAATTTTTGCTTTTGTTTTACATATTATTTTATTACGTCGGAAACAGACTTTTCATGGTTAATAAAAAGGAGCGTGCTATAATTGTTTTCCCCGTTGGAATCCACGGTTTGGAATAAGTGTTTAGCCTGTTAGTCCAACAATGCAATTCGGCTATAAAGAAAAAGTTGAAGTCTGTGATTCTCGAGGCTTTCTAAAATTGATTTCTAACATTTTCCAAGTGTGGGTGGCGTATCTTTTTACGGAACCCTACCATACAAGAAGCAGAACATATATATTTAAATTTTATGTCGTAGATTACATTCTAAAGAGTAAAAACTACCTAAAATAGTTTCATGTTAGGGGAGCCATAATTAGTTTACAAAAATTTCTATTTATATGATATATAAAATATTTATAAGATAAAAGTATATTATAATAGCTAACTAAACAATTTAAAAAAAGTTAATAGTATTTCCAGTAATATATAACATCAAAAATTAGAAAAAATTTAACTATACATATAGTTTTAGCAAGCGAACATGTTGGGTGATGTAGTCAAAAATATATAATACTATAGTATAGAGTATTATATATTTTTGATGTAACAATAAATAAAATGCGAGAGCATAATATAATGACGAATCAAAATGTTTACGTTCATTAATATTTATAAAAATCACTTAGTTAAAATCTTAGTTATCATAAATTGATGATTAGAGGTTAGAAGTTTATTGATTATTACATAATGCCCATTTTTTTGTTTATAGTAAACAACTGCATCACTTACGTTTATAAACATTTCTTCACTAAATTGTTTTGAATAATATCAATACACTAAATTTTTGACCAAAATTTTGCGAAAAAATCGCACTTTCGAATTCATGTGCGATTTTTCTCGCAAAAATCCGCCATTTTCGGCCATATTTTAATAATTATAATTATTTTTCAAATGACTTCATTTGAATCACAAATGCAAATTTTTAAGGGCTAAAGTTGGTTAACTTTTGTATGTTTTGTAAAAATGTGGAATTAAATAAAAATTTTGCGTTCTTATTTGTTTTTTTAAACGTCATAACCGCACAATTTTAATTGATCCGCTCTAATAACCCCAAAATAAATATTATGGTTGAATTATATCTGGCTGACGCTGAAAATTAGAATGCATACATGAAGAGACCAATTAAAATTGTGCGGTAATCACGTTTTTTAAAAAAAACAAATAAGACCGCTGAATTTTTTTAATTCCACCTTTTCACAAAATACACATAAATTAACCAACTTTAGCCCTTAAAAAGTTTGCATTTAGGTTCCAAATTAAGTAATTTGATAAATAATTCTTAAAATACAGTTTTTAATCTTTTTTATTAACGCGTTTTAGTGAAAAACTTTGAATGTTTTTGTTGTTAAATAGTCGATTCAATACTGCAAATATCGCGGTCAGCTAGATTTTATTTGCCTATAATATTAATAAAAAAATGAAAATGAAGATAAGTTCACAATGGGAATTGATTCCTCGACCTCAAAGATTTTAACAGTTGCAGAGGTGAACGGTTCGATCCGACTGCGCCACAAAACCATCTGTTCAACTTTTCTAAAAGAGTTTTATAAACCCACGGCCTTTATTAAATCTAAACGCACACTACAGATTAACAGCACGAGAGCTACTATGGCAGTTTAAAAATCATATATTTACTAAAAACATACTATTTGCAGCTTTAAATTTCACCAAATTCAATTAAATTCACGTTTCGCCGCCATTTTGAAGAAATTAACCCCCATTTTTTTTACGGAAAATCGTATATTTTAGGGGAAATCGTATATTTAACGAAAACCGTATATATCGTATATTTAATATACGATTTTTCGTAAAAAATTGGGGTTAATTTCTTTAAATACAAGATTATTTTTTAATTAATTTTTACGTACGTGAAAAAGGGTGATGGTGCCTAAGGATATTTTTAAGGGTTTAAAAAAATTTCGTTGCAATTTGATTTTTAATATCAATTATTTTTCAACTACGACCAATAATATGATGAATTTTCACTTTATAATCGTGGTATTTTTGCCTTTTTAACACTCATATTAATTTTTTATGGAAATATTTCTGTATTTCGCGAGATTTCGCATGCCGAAAATCGCGATTTTCCATACTTAAAAAACTGCTCGGAGAGACTTTAAGCTCGCACGGGATAACTTTTAACCGCG
>JASAMX010024214.1:0-22531 GCA_030248175.1 Microlaimidae sp. YZB2_3 | reverse complement strand
TAATTTTTGCACTTTTTGCTCAGAATTTCGTTCAATGGCGTTTGATGCTTAAAACGGTTAGTTTTGTTTTTTCTAAAATATGTATTATAAAAGATTTTTAGGATCACTTTCTGGCCGAAAGTAACCAGATACCAGAAAATCAAAGATGTTTTTAATAATATGCTAAATAATATGCTATATTTTAATAATAAGTTAAAAGCACCTTGTAACGAAGCTTTCGTTCCCTCAATTAGAATCACCAGTGCATAAATGCGAAAATAATATCGCTACACTGCTAAAAAACCATTTTCTATATTGATCTAGTTTCCCATGGTTTCCGTCAAAAAATTTTTACAAAAAATTAATTGAGGTTCGAGTAAGAACCAGACTATTCGGTTTTTATAAAAGTTCCTTGTTAGTATAGAACTTACATTTGCTAGTATTTTACAATTTTTAAAGAACAAATTGCACGGTATATGTTTTAAAGAAATTTAACACACATGTCACAGTGTACTTTTTGGCGCACCTGGGAACCAGAGTAACAAATTTTTACCCTTCATTATCAGACAAGTAAGATTGAAATGGTGCTTACAGACTATTAACACGTATTTTATTTTTTATTAAAACTAAAATTCATATTGATTTTGAACGCAATCATCGGGTTGTTTGCGATCGCCCATTTTTGCGATAAGCATTAATTTTCTTAACATTGAACAATGGGTTTAATCGGTTTTTTACGAATGAAAATCACCTACTGAGTATTGAATTATTTTTAATTTTTTTATATCAAGCAAACACAAAATTATGCTGATTTTTAAAAATTTTCCAATTTACAACAAGATATTACGTCGTTACTCTCGACACAAAGAGTCACAATCATTATAAATTCAACGCGACTCCGTCTCATTTTGTTTAGATTATTTGTGTTAAGTTATAAAAAGAATCGCAGTTATAAGCATTTTATGACGCTTTCGACTCATTGTGTCAGAGTACTGACGATTAAAACGTGGAGTATTTCTTTAAAAATATTGACCATTATTCAAAGTTTTCTTGCCGTATTTAGTTTTTTTATATGTAAATTATTTTAATCGGAAAAAGAAAAACATTTTGGAATCTAATTAAATACAAAAAAAGCCTAAAAATTTCAAATATAATTTTTTCATTTTAAATATTTTTAGTTTTCAAGAAATTACAATAAAATGCATTTAATTATAAGTAAATTTAGAGGCCAGCGAAGCCAGCCATTTTTTTGAGGGGTCCTGCTTGACTTTTTTTTATTTGTTCAGTTTATAAAAATGTAGTACATCTTAAATGCATAAAATTAAACAATGTAAAAATTTTTTCCGCTTTATACAGGAACGGTACATGCAATGTGTTTTTCTTTTTATTTGTTCAACTGCACTTTTTGATTATAAAGTTACAAACCCCTTGCAGTCGCGCATATTTTCAAATCATACAGCCAATTATTTATATACAAATCAGATTGTTTCTAAACTGAATTGAGAACGACCCTGAGTGTTAAAATTTTGTTGTATATCCAAATAAATGCAATTTGAAGATTTGAATTAGAGAAAATTGAGAAAAAGCAATTGGAAAATAAACCAGGGGGAAATGAAAATCTATTAATTGCTACAGCAACAAAGATTAAAACGTTTATTTTCATCATAACAGCTTTCGACCTGAGGTTGCATTCTGAAGAAACCCTTATATTTACCCTGAATAAATCCATTTAAATATAGAAAATAAAAAAAATAAATATATATTGTAAATAAAGAAACCTGCGGGATATTGGGACTGAAAATAATTTCAATGAATTTTTTTTAAATTTTTTTTCTCGCGCCGCAAAACCACCTCGCGCAAAATAAAAATTTAATGAGTGCGCGTATTTTATTTTTTTATTAAATTAATCCTACGGGAGACAATATTTAACCACTTCTTGAGTTGGATAAATTCTTATTACTTAAAACAATAGAAAAATTTTAACCCGATTTTTACCTCGGTATAATTTATTTTTCACTCGCATCCTTAAGCACGTAAAAAAAAAGTTACCATGGGGTAATTATTAACCTAGCGAAAGAATGCTAAGTATTCTTACCGCGCTGGTCTTTGGATTCATTTTCAGTTAAAACATCTGGGGTGGTATGCGGAAGGTTTAATCCGACTTAAAGTTAATCTGAGATTAGCGATTGTCGAGGCACAGTAAACATACTAGCAGTATCGATTAGATAATCTAGTTTAACGAATTTAATCTTAGAGCAGCTTTAATCTCAGATTAAATCGTCACTAACCCGAGATTAAAGTATTAATTTTTGCAAATTTTTAAACCACCTCCGGAGGTGGATTAAAAATTTGCGGGTTTTTCCCGTTAATCTTGGATTAGTGGCGATTTAATCTGAGATTAACTTTATTAACTCCGTTAACCTAGATTATTTAATCAATACTGTTAGTATGTTTACTGTGTGTCGACAATCGCTAATCTCAGATTAATTTTAAGTCAGATTAAACCTTCAGCATACCACCCCTGAAATACAAAAAAAAATTTGTTAGAAAAGTTATAAAGTTACAATAAATAGTAAGTAAAAATCAATGAAATCACAGGAAATGAAAATTAATAGGAAGGTGGAATAATTAAAGCAGTTTTATTGCACCTTCTTCGAAATATGGCTTAGTTTTAGAACTTTTATCTCGATCGCTTAACTTATCCTCATTTTAACAATTATTTCAGGAAGCGATTGCTACTCCAAAATCTATTTTATGCAAAAACGGATATCCATTTGGTTTTATTGACGCTTGTATTAGAAACTTTTTAAATAAGAAATTTAAGTCTAAAGATTTGGAAGTTTTAATCGCCATGAAAAAAATTTTACCATATACTGGCTTTAAGTCTATAAACGTTCCAACTAATCACTCCGACGTTACTAGTGGATTTAATTAACTAATTAAATCCGCTCAAATTAACTCGAGATATTTGCACATTGATCGCGGCGCGTTCAAAAGTTATAAGAGCGCATACAAAAATTTATTTGTCAAAATTTTTCCAGTATCGCTAAAAAAACAGAGAGTAGCAGTCGTAAAGGTATTACGTACACAATAAATTCTTTAACTAATACATCACTGTTTTTGCTACAAAGCTACGTACGTAATAACAACCCTGCCCAAAAAAATAATTTAGCTGCTATTTTTGAACAATGATCACTATATTTTAAGCTATTAGTTATGTTTATACCAAGATTCTCAAATCTTTTTTTAACTGATCGATTTTTTCATTTAAAAGTGTGTATGCACATTCAGGTGTTGACATATTACCACTTGAAAATATTTTATACTTTAGAAAAAATACGGAAAGCTGAGAGTCGCTAGCGTACTTTGTAAATTTTTTTAGGGATGGCACAAGATCTTGGTTATTACCATCTTTTCGTGCCTGGTAAAATTTACCATCGTCGGCGAACATTTTTATCTTACAGCAACCAACAGTACAATTACCAATATCGTTTATATTCAGAAACAGGAGTGGTCCAAGGATCCAGCCCTGAGGCACTCCTGATTTTACTTTTTGTGGTTGATAAATGGTCTCCGACAATGACTAAAAAGGTTAAAAGTCATTTTTGGAATTAGAGCCATTGGGGATTTCATATAAAAAGTCTAAAATAATGAATGGACCTACCTAGCATTACAAAAATTTGGGTCTGCGGTCCCGCCGCGAAATCCGAATTCCTTATGAAACCATTGAGTTTCACCAAATTTTTTCGAAAACCGGACATTAAACAACTATATTAAAACAATTTCGAGTATTTTTGTGAATTTTTTATCATTATTTAGAGCTATATTAAGCGTAACTAAGGTTTCTCATATGTAATTTTTTTGGGTTATTTAGAAGAAAAAAAAAAACATTTTGTGATGCTTAATTAAATAAATACAAAAAGACCACTAAAACTTTCCAAGTAGATGTTTTATTTGTATATAGTATTTCCAGTTTCAAAAATAATACAAAAAAATGCAATCAATTTGAGAGGAATTTTGTTTCGCGGTGGGACCGCCGACAAAATTTTTTTATGCTAAGTAGGTTCATAGACTCTGATTTAATTATAGATAAAAATGGTCCGTGTTTTAAAAACCCAAACAGATAAAATATTTTTACTTTTTTCACAAAAATAATATTATTTTATTTTTTTAATTTTAAAATCAGCAAGTTAAGACCTTAAACGCTATATATTCTTCGCCTGACTAAAAATACATTTGAGAATGTTACCACCAAAACTAAAGCAATAAATTCAGCAAAAAATGGATTTTAAGCACGGTAAAATAATGATTTGTGTAAAATGTGACTAAATTGTTTTGCAGAAATCGTAAATTTTTTCACCGTACACTTTTTACCGTCAATTAAACCCTCATTGCACCAGAAACCTGTGGTTTATTTTTAACAGCTCTATATTTTTTAACTCGAAAGTATCAGGAAATTTCTTAAAGATTTTTGATGTTAGATTTATTATGGTCAATTTTGGCTGAAAATCTTTGTTTAGTTTATATACTTTTAAAAGCTTAGTGTAAAGGCTGGTTCATATTTATGACAAAACGTCCTTTGGAAAAGTCCAAAGTACTAAAGTCTTTTGGACTTTGTCCAAAGGACAAACACAGCGTCAAATTGTCCTTTGGACTGTGTCCTTTTGGATTTTGTCCAAAGAATAACGTGCTCATAGTTTTTGTCCTTTGGACTTTTCCCTTTGGATTTTGTCCTTTGGACTTTGTCCAAAGAACAAATTTTAAGTAGCATTCATATTTCGTCCAAAGGAAAAAGTCCAAAGGACGTTTTGGCTTTACTAAAATTCTCCTTTGGACTTTGTCCAAAGGACGTTTTGTCATAAGTATGAACCAGCCTTAACTCCAATTTCTTTTCGAATTTTTTTTTCGCTCAGCGGATAACCGAAACTCTAAAAAAATAAAAAGATTGCATATAAGGAACATGGACAAGTACGTTAAAAAAATTTAAAAAGTTATTCAAACACCACAAAGTACTTTTTTTCCAATCCGCATCTTTTTCAAATTAACAAACTAGCCTTGAAAAATGCTCTAAGAATAGAGCAGGAAAAAGGGGCGATTTTTTTCTCGGGCGTATGTTTAAACCGAAAAGATGTGGACTAGTCTGAGATGGACATTATGTGGACAATAAGAATTTTGCATTTGGTTTGGGCAGATGCTCACTAAACAAAAACTTCTACCATATGACAATTCTGTCTAAACATACGCCCGGGGAAAAATCGCCCCTTTTTCCTTCTCTATTCTTAGAGCATTTTTCAAGGCTAGTTTGTTAGTTTGAAAAATTAAAAAATTAAAAATTTGTGGTGTTTATATCCGTTGCGGTCTTTTTTGTTTGTGTATATAGAACACATTATTTATGATGTGTTCTATTTTGCGGATTTTCCAATTTAGACCGTTTTTTTTTGTTTGTTTTGATATCGTAAGATCTGGTTTTGTATGTTAAAAAATAATCATTATATAAGAGAAGAAGACATAATCTATTTCCCAGTTCTTTATTAGTTTGCGGATGCGTGGCTTGTCTGTGTGGCGCTCCCGCGACACCGATATTCACTTTTAATAAAAATAAAAAATAAGAAGGAGAAGAGATGAATTTAAAATATTTTACCGTTGTTTAATTATTTATGGTGCAGCGGCGCTCCGACAGTTTACCTCGTTCTATAATATATTGGCGCGATGGCGTGCACCATGATTGGTTTTATATTTTTAAAATAAAAGTAACAATAAGAAGATGATGACATAATTAAATTTACCATTTCTCTGTATGTTGGCGCGGTACCGTGACTGATGCGTGAGAAAACCCCCACACAATCGATAATTGGAATTATATTTTTGAAATATAAATGATAATAAGAAGAAAGATGATAAATGAATTAATTTACCGGTGCTCTGTTATATTGTCGCGTGCCATGGGGCTAATGCGTGGGCGCTCCCGCGCCACCGATGATTGCAATTATTTTTTGGAATAAAAAAATTAAAAGAGAGATTATGAACATAATTTAATTTATCCGATTTATTGATTATGTTGATGCGGTACCGCGGTTATCGCCGCGTGAACGATGAAGAATATTAATTTTAGATAATGAGCGTTAGAATTATATAATAATAAATAGAAAAGATGAACGTAAATTACAAAATTTTCAGTTCTATATTATGTGTGCAGGTGCTGTGGGGCTAACGCCGCGTGCGTTCCCGCTCACCGATGCTTATTATTATTTAAAAAAAACCTATTAATTTTGTCATCAGTAATGCAAGAATTAAAAAAAATAAAAAAAATACTTATTCGAATTATTCTGTGGTTAAAAAGTAGAAAAAAAAGATACATGAATTAAAAAAATATATTTACAATATGTGATACGGTCATGCTTTGCACACGCTGCGGGGCGTATTGCTCAAGATAGCTTTTGGCATTTTTATGCTTTTGGCTTTTGCCATGTAAATGAGAAATGATTAAAATATAAGATTGAAAACAAGCCATTTATATTTTCATTTTATTGGGTTTATAAATTTATTGTTGAGGACAGACTGAAACTGAAAGTCATAAATTTTTAATGGATTGTAGTGTGTTAAGAACTAATTGGAGAGACGCCGGATTTTATAAAGGACCTAATGTTTAATACATTTAAAAATAAAAAAACAGAAATATATTATGTTCTGCGTTTATTCTCCCCGTACTGTGTGGGTGTTATAACAGTATAAAAAGGTTTAAACGTGATTCTTATTTGCTTTTATTAATTTATTCTTAATTTGCAGTTATTGTAAACTCACGTATGTATTAGATTAAAAAACAAAAAAAGCTTTTACAAATTGGGAAAAATAAGAATTACTGCGGAAAGTACTGAGTATTCACTCAAAAATTTTTCTATATAAAAAATGAAAATTTGTGAAAATTTGAAAAAAAAAATATTTTAGGCGGCGGAGAAATCTGAAATATATTTCGGTCACAAAATTGCGAAAAAAATTTCTTATCAATTTTCAAACATAAAAGGCATATATGTTTCTCACGGGTTCAGAAAACAATTTCACTATAAAAAAAGAATACAGTTTGATTTAAAATTTCACGAAAACAATTGTAAACTACAAAAACAAATAATTTTCCTATTCTGTTTGATTTTACCCAAAACAATTATTATATGCATTACGTGTTGATATAATAAAATTGACGAGAAATAAAGTAGCAGTAGATCATATAAAAATATATAACCTGTTTTTTCACTTGCATTTATAGAGGTTTGACTTGTTAAAGGAAAAATTGAGACTTATTGAGTCTGCTGTTTCCGTCAAGCATTTACAAGCATCGTCAGCATTTATGGATCGTCCGTCGTGAAACGGGACCGTCATGTCGCGTTCTCAATTAATTAAAGCGGCAAACTTAAACAGGTTTTAAAGTTTGTGAGCAAGCAGCGCGTGGTCAAATCGATAGGCTGTAAATGTTAGATTACCGGTTGATTGATTTTTGTTTAATCAAATAAACATAAAAATTATAAGTTTTCAATTTAAAGCTAAATTCTTTTAGGCTGAAATTAAAGGCGTAACGCTCTCCGCTCCAAAAGAAATTAAAAATAAACACACAAGCAAAGGATAATAAAAAAGTCATCAGTGGTATGTGACAAATAATTTTTATATTCCGTCACGTGTTCTTCCGCACGTGATATTTTCTTGAATAACGAATGGTTGCTCGACCACACTCACAATTTCACCCTGATTGAATTTTTCTCACAAAACTACAGTAATAATTTATTTTCAACGTTCTCTGAAAATTTATCGTTTTTTTCATTTGATCTCTTGCAATTTTTTTTCTAAAAACTCAGGATATATTCAGAATAAACAAACAGTTATTTATGATTTAAATAGCTTTCAAATTTAATTTAATGTGTTGCGGAAAGTGCGTGGCAGCTTAAATAAATAAGTTATAATTATTTATCGCTAACATCAAGTTGTCATTCCGCCGCTTTCAAACGCGTATCATGTCATATTCAAATTATAGTACTTTGCGCGGTCGCCGCGCGTGTCAAATTAAACCATTTTCAAGCTGTCAAATTGCTCCGCACGGTGTGCCGGGCACCAAGGGTCTCATGTTATTGGTTTTGCGCTTATTGGTATCGAACGAGTACATATATACCTACCGGGTGAACGGGACCCTATGAGTCGGTGGACCAGGCTAGGTTTGTTTTAGTATATTGATAACCTATTTATATGTTATTAAACATGAGAAGCCGACACTCTGCGATTGGTTTCAGACCAATCTAGGTAGGGACTGTCACTGAGTGGAAATAACCTGGTGGCTGACCAGGGTATTTCTTTTCAGTTAGGTCTGGGGGGCCTGGAATACAATATATGGCGGAATGGCCACGACTTCACCACTGGTACAGGTATATTTAATAAGGAATAGCACGTAAATTTAATTGTCAGTAAAATCAATATTGTTGAATAAAAGTAGGAGGTAAGCAAAAAACCCTCTTGGGGCTTATTTGTTAATAAATAACCCTGACGTAAAAATAAAGTGTAATAACAAAGTGTATTTTAAATAACCCAAAATTTTCTAAAAAAGTTAAAAAATGTTCTTTTCTAAAACTCCTTGTAAGTCCTCCAGGGGTAGCCTTTGTGCTGGTGCTTAAGCACCGTCCTTTGTTTTCTTTTTTTGTTAGCAATTAAACTACCGTTTTTTTGTAATCTAAATTTATCTTTAATCAAAAATTACATCTAAAAATTTCTCTTCATCAAAAACATGTTAAAAATTCTGTGTAAAACTTGTAAAACGTATAATTTACTAACCAATGTTCGCCGCTCTGCGGTCTGTTACCCTAGTATTTTCTGTCGTAATAAATTAATCTTGTGTAAAAGTGTAAACACTTCAACTAGGGGTAACACGCCCTTATTATCTGTAAAACCGCAATTATATAATACGTAACCAGTTGTTAATACAAACGCTCACTGAATACACAATAGCATCATATCCTCTCTAGCAATACGTTTAGCTTTTGCCATCTACTTCGTTTAGTTACGTATTGCTGGACGGATATGCTATTATACTATTTCAGTAGACGTTTTGTATTAACAACTGGTTACGTATTATATAATTGCGGTTTTACAGATAATAAGGGCGTGTTACCTACATTGAATGCTTACAGCTTTCACAAGATTAATTTATTACGACAGAAATACTAGGGTAACAGACCGCAGAGCGGCGAACATTGGTTAGTAAATTATACGTTTCAGTTTTACACAGAATTTTTAACATGTTTTTGATGAAGAAAATTTTCGATGTAATTTTTGATTAAAGATAAATTTAGATTACAAAAAAACAGTAGTTTAATTTGAACAAAAAAGAAGGGGAAGGGACGGTGCTAACCCCCACACAAAGGCTACCCCTGGAGGACTTACCGGAGTTTTGAAAAAGAACATTTTTAACTTTTTTAGAAAATTTTGGGTTATTTAAAATACACTTTGTTATTACACTTTATTTTACGTCAGGGTTATTTATAACAAATAAGCCCCAAGAGGCTATTGCTTACCTCCTACTTTTATTCAACACAATATTGATTTTACTGACAATTAAATTTACGTGCTATTCCTTATTGTACCTGTACCAGTGGTGAAGTCGTGGCCATTCCGCCATATATTGTATTCCAGGCCCCCCAGACCTAACTCAAAAGAAATACCCTGGTCAGCCACCAGGTTATTTCCACTCAGTGACAGTCCCTACCTCAATTGGTGGGAACCAATCACAAGACCGGCTTCTCATGTTTAATAACATATAAATAGGTTATAAATATCTCAAACAAACCTAGCCTGGTCCACGACTCATAGGGTCCATTTGCACCGGTAGGATACACGACCGTTCGATACCAATAAGCGCAAAACCAATAACATGAGACCCTTGGTGCCCGCACACCGTGCGGAGCAATTTGACAGCTCGAAATGGTTTAATTTGACACGCGCGGCGACCGGCGCAAAGTACTATAATTTGAATATGACATGATACGCTAGCCGGCGGAATGACAACTTGATGTTAGCGATAAATAATTATAACTTATTTATTTAAGCTGCCACGCACTTGCCACAACATTAATTAATTCGAAAGCTATTTAAATCATAAATAACTGTTTGTTTATTCTGAATATATCCTGAGTTTTTAATAAAAAAATTGCAAGAGATCAAATGAAAAAAACGATAAATTTTCAGAGAACATTAAAAATAAATTATTACTGTAGTTTTGAAATACAAAAAAATCAAAACATACATTTTTTTAAGAAAAATTCAATCAGGGTGAAATTGTGAGTGTGGTCGAGCAACCATTCGTTATTCAAGAAAATATCACGTGCGGAAGAACACGTGACGGAATATAAAAATTATTTGTCACATACCACTGATGACTTTTTATTATCCTTTGCTTGTGTGTTTATTTTTAATTTCTTTTTGAGCGGAGAAGCGTTACGCCTTTAATTTCAGCCTAAAAGAATTTAGCTTTAAATTAAAAACTTATAATTTTTATGTTTATTTGATTAAACAGAAAATCAATCAACCGGTAATCTAACATTTACAGCCTATCGATTTGACCACGCGCGCTGCTTGCTCACAAACTTTAAAACCTGTTTAAGTTTGCCGCTTTAATTAATTGAGAACGCGACATGACGGTCCCGTTTCACGACGGACGATCCATAAATGCTGACGATGCTTGTAAATGCTTGACGGAAACGGCGTACTTACTAATAAGTCTCAATTTTTCCTTTAACAAGTCAAACCTCTATAAATGCAAGTGAAAAAACAGGTTATATTTTTATATGATCTACTGCTAATTTTATTTCTTGTCAATTTTATTATATCAACGACGTAATGCATATAATAATTGTTTTTGGGTAAAATCAAACTGAGAATAGGAAAGATTTTTATTCGTTTTGGTAGGTTTACTAATTGTTTTCGTGAAATTTTAAAATTAAAACTTTGTATTCTTTTTTTTATAGTGAAATTGTTTTCTGAACCCGTGTAGAAACTATATTTATGCCTTTTATGTTTTGAAATTGATAAGAAATTTTTTTCGCAATTTTTGTGACCGAAATTATTATTTCAGGATTTCTCCGGCCGCCTAAATATTTTTTTTTGAAATTTTTTCACAAATTTTCATTTTTTATATAGAAAAATTTTTGAGTGAATACTCAGTACTTTCCGCAGTAATTCTTATTTTTCCCAATTTGTAAAAGCTTTTTTTGTTTTTTAATCTAATACATACGTGAGTTTACAATAACTGCAAATTAAGAATAAATTAATAAAAGCAAATAAGAATCACGTTTAAACCTTTTTATACTGTTATAACACCCACACAGTACTTGGTGTGAGAATAAACGCTTAGAACATAATATATTTCTGTTTTTTTTTATTTTTAAAATGTTATTAAACATTAGGTCCTTTATAAAATTTGTGATTTTTTACTCAGTCTCTAACACACTACAATCCTATTAAAAATTTATGACTTTCAGTTTCAGTCTGTCCTCAACAATAAATTTATAAACCCAATAAAATGAAAATTATAAATGGCTTTGTTTTCAATCTTATATTTTAATCATTTCTCATTTACATGGCAAAAGCCAAAAGCATTAAAAATGCCAAAAGCTATCGTTGAGCAATACGCCCCGCAGCGTGTGCAAAGCATGACCTGTATCACATATTTGTAAATATATTTTTTTAATTCATGTTATCTTTTTTTTCTACCTTCACTACAGAATAATTCTGAATAAGTATTTTTTTTATTTTTTTTAATTCTTGCATTACTGATGACAAAATTAATTCAGGTTTTTTTTAAAATAATAATAAGCATCGGTGGAGCGGGAACGCTACGCGGCGGTTTAGCCCCACAGCACCGTGCACACTATAATTATAGAACGTTGGAAAATTTTTTTGTAATTTACGTTCATCTTTTTCTATTTATTATTATATAATTCTAACGCTCATTATCTTAAAATTAATATTCTTTCATCGTTCACGCGGCGATTTAACTCTGCGGTACCGCATCAACTATAATCAGAGAATCTGGATAAAATTTGTAATTTATGTTCATAATCTTCTTCTTTTAATTTTTTTATTCCAAAAAAATAATTGCAATCATCGGTGGCGCGGGAGCGCCCACTGCTATTTAGCCCCATGGCACTGCGACAATTATAACTAGAGCACCTGGTAAATTTTGTAATTCATGTTTATCATCTTTTCTTCTTATTATCATTTATATTTCAAAAATATAATTCCAATTATCGATTGTGTGGGGGTTCCCCACTGCAATTTAGCCCACGGTACCGCGCCAACTATACTTAGAGAACGTGGGTAAATTTTGTAATTTATGTTCATCATCTTCTTCTTATTGTTACTTTTATTTTAAAAATTATAAAACCAATCATTGGTGCACGCCATCGCGCCAATTATATTTATAGAACGTAGGTAAACTTTGTCTGGAGCGCCGCTGCACCGCGATAACTATAATTAAACAACGTGGGTAAATTTTGTATTTTAAATTCATCTTCTTCTCCTTCTTATTTTTTATTTTTATTAAAAGTGAATTATCGGTGTCGCGGGAGCGCCACACGGAGACTAAGCCCACGGCATCGCGCAAACTGTAATTAAAGAACGTGGGAAATTTAGTATTATGTTCTTCTTCTCCTTATTATTAATGTATTATTTTTTTAACGCTTATATCTTAAAACCAGTATTATTCCTTGTTACTGATTGATCAAAACAAACAAAAAAAAACATGGGTTCTTTGGAAATCGTGGAAAATCGCGCAATAATTCTTAGGAACTACTTTTTATTCATAAATAATATGTGTTCTATTGATACTATTCAAACGGTTAAAAAAGTATATCTCGGCAACGGAATGATTAAACATATGACATTGCTTAGCTAAAACTATAGTTTTTTAGGCTATTTTTTAATTTACTTCAAAAAAAGTGGTAGACTAGCCTTGAAAAATGCTCTAAGAATAGAGAAGGAAAAAGGGGCGATTTTTCCCCGGGCGTATGTTTAGACAGAATTGTCATATGGTAGAAGTTTTTGTTTAGTGAGCATCTGCCCAAACCAAATGCAAAATTCTTATTGTCCACATAATGTCCATCTCAGACTAGTCCACATCTTTTCGGTTTAAACATACGCCCGAGAAAAAAATCGCCCCTTTTTCCTGCTCTATTCTTAGAGCATTTTTCAAGGCTAGTTTGTTCGATGCGGATTGGAAAAAAAGTACTTTGTGGTGTTTGAATAACTTTTTAAATTTTTTTAACGTACTTGTCCATGTTCCTTATATGCAATCTTTTTATTTTTTTAGAGTTTCGGTTATCCGCTTGAGCGAAAAAAAAATTCAAAGAGAGATTGAGAGTAAGGCTGGTTCATACTTATGACAAAACGTCCTTTACACAAAGTCCAAAGGACAATTTTAGAAGAGCCAAAACGTCCCTTTGACTTTTCCCTTTGGACGAAATATGATTGCTACTTGAAATTTGTTCTTTGGACAAAAGTCCAAAGGACAAATATCCAAAGGGAAAAGTCCAAAGGACAAAAGACTCTATGAGCACGTTATGCTTGGACAAAATCCAAAAGGACACAGTCCAAAGGACGATTTGACGCTGTGTTTGTCCTTTGGACAAGGTCCAAAAGACTTTAGTACTTTGGACTTTTCCAAAGGACGTTTTGTCATAAATATGAACCAGCCTTTCACTAAGCTTTTAAAAGTATATAAACTAAACAAAGATTTTCAGCCAAAATTGACCCATAATAAATGTAACATCAAAAATCTTTAAGAAATTTCCTGATACTTTCGAGTTAAAAAATATAGAGCTGTTAAAAATAAACCACAGGTTTCTGGTGCAATGAGGGTTTAATTTACGTTAAAAAGAGTACTGTGAAAAAATTTACGATTTCTGCAAAACAATTTAGTCAATTTTCCACAAATCATTATTTTACCGTGCTTAAAACCCATTTTTTGCTGAATTTATTGCTTTAGTTTTGGTGGTAACATTCTCAAATGTATTTTTAGTCAGGCGAAGAATATATAGCGTTTAAGGTCTTAACTTGCTGATTTTAAAATTAAAAAAATAAAATAATATTATTTTTGTGAAAAAAGTAAAAATAATTTTATCTGTTTGGGTTTTTAAAACACGGACCATTTTTATCTATAATTAAATCAGAGTCTATGAACCTACTTAGCATAAAAAAATTTTGTCGGCGGTCCCACCGCGAAACAAAATTCCTCTCAAATTGATTGCATTTTTTTGTATTATTTTTGAAACTGGAAATACTATATACAAATAAAACATCTACTTGGAAAGTTTTAGTGGTCTTTTTGTATTTATTTAATTAAGCATCACAAAATGTTTTTTTTTTCTTCTAAATAACCCAAAAAAATTACATATGAGAAACCTTAGTTACGCTTAATATAGCTCTAAATAATGATAAAAAATTCACAAAAATACTCGAAATTGTTTTAATATAGTTGTTTAATGTCCGGTTTTCGAAAAAATTTGGTGAAACTCAATGGTTTCATAAGGAATTCGGATTTCGCGGCGGGACCGCAGACCCAAATTTTTGTAATGCTAGGTAGGTCCATTCATTATTTTAGACTTTTTATATGAAATCCCCAATGGCTCTAATTCCAAAAATGACTTTTAACCTTTTTAGTCATTGTCGGAGACCATTTATCAACCACAAAAAGTAAAATCAGGAGTGCCTCAGGGCTGGATCCTTGGACCACTCCTGTTTCTGAATATAAACGATATTGGTAATTGTACTGTTGGTTGCTGTAAGATAAAAATGTTCGCCGACGATGGTAAATTTTACCAGGCACGAAAAGATGGTAATAACCAAGATCTTGTGCCATCCCTAAAAAAATTTACAAAGTACGCTAGCGACTCTCAGTTTTCCGTATTTTTTCTAAAGCATAAAATATTTTCAAGTGGTAATATGTCAACACCTGAATGTGCATACACACTTTTAAATGAAAAAATCGATCAGTTACAAAGATTTGAGAATCTTGGTATAAACATAACTAATAGCTTAAAATATAGTGATCATTGTTCAAAAATAGCAGCTAAATTATTTTTTTGGGCAGGGTTGTTATTACGTACGTAGCTTTGTAGCAAAAACAGTGATGTATTAGTTAAAGAATTTATTGTGTACGTAATACCTTTACGACTGCTACTCTCTGTTTTTTTAGCGATACTGGAAAAATTTTGACAAATAAATTTTTGTATGCGCTCTTATAACTTTTGAACGCGCCGCGATCAATGTGCAAATATCTCGAGTTAATTTGAGCGGATTTAATTAGTTAATTAAATCCACTAGTAACGTCGGAGTCGATTAGTTGGAACGTTTATAGACTTAAAGCCAGTATATGGTAAAATTTTTTTCATGGCGATTAAAACTTCCAAATCTTTAGACTTAAATTTCTTATTTAAAAAGTTTCTAATACAAGCGTCAATAAAACCAAATGGATATCCGTTTTTGCATAAAATAGATTTTGGAGTAGCAATCGCTTCCTGAAATAATTGTTAAAATGAGGATAAGTTAAGCGATCGAGATAAAAGTTCTAAAACTAAGCCATATTTCGAAGAAGGTGCAATAAAACTGCTTTAATTATTCCACCTTCCTATTAATTTTCATTTCCTGTGATTTCATTGATTTTTACTTACTATTTATTGTAACTTTATAACTTTTCTAACAAATTTTTTTTTGTATTTCAGGGGTGGTATGCTGAAGGTTTAATCTGACTTAAAATTAATCTGAGATTAGCGATTGTCGACACACAGTAAACATACTAACAGTATTGATTAAATAATCTAGGTTAACGGAGTTAATAAAGTTAATCTCAGATTAAATCGCCACTAATCCGAAATTAGCGGGAAAAACCCGCAAATTTTTAATACACCTCCGGAGGTGGTTTAAAAATTTGCATAAATTAATAATTTAATCTCGAGTTAGTGACGATTTAATCTGAGATTAAACCTAATCTCAGATTAAATTCGTTAAACTAGATTATCTAATCGACACTGCTAGTATGTTTACTGTGTGTGGACAATCGCTAATTTCAGATTAATTTTAAGTCGGATTAAACCTTCAGCATACCACCCCAGATGTTTTAACTGAAAATGAACCAAGACCAGCGCGGTAAGAATACTTAGCATTCTGACGCGCGGTTAAAATTTACCCCAGGGTAACTTTTTTTTTACGTGCTTAAGGATGCGAGTGAAAAATAAATTATACCTAGGTAAAAATCGGGTTAAATTTTTTCTATTGTTCTAAGAATAAGAATTTATCCAACTCAAGAAGTGGTTAAATATTGTCTCCCGTAGGATTAATTTAATAAAAAATAAAATACGCGCATTGATTAAATTTTTATTTTGCGCGAGGTGGTTTTGCGGCGCGAGAAAAAAAATTTAAAAAAAATTCATTGAAATTATTTTCAGTCCCATATGCGGCAGGTTTCTTTATTTACAATATATATTTATTTTTTTTATTTTCATTGAAATGGATTTATCGGGGTAAATATAAGGGTTTCTTCAGAATGCAACCCCAGGTCGAAAGCTTTTATGATGAAAATAAACGTTTTAATCTTTGTTGCTGTAGCAATTAATAGATTTTCATTTCCCCCTGGTTTATTTTCCAATTGCTTTTTCTCAATTTTTTTCTAATTCCAATTTCCAATTGCATTTATTTGGATATACAACAAAATTTTAACATCAGGTTGTTTCTCAATTCAGTTTAGAAACAATCTGATTTGTATATAAATAATTGGCTAAATTATTTGAAAATATGCGCGACTGCAAGGGGTTTGTAACTTTATAATCAAAAAGTGCAGTTGAACAAATAAAAAGAAAAACACATTGCATGTACCGTTCCTGTATAAAGCGGGGAAAATTTTTACATTGTTTAATTTTATGCATTTAAGATGCACTACATTTTTATAACCTGAAAAATAAAAAAAAAGTAAAGAGGGACCCCTACAAAAATGGCTGGCTTCGCTGGCCTCTAAAGTTCTCTATAATTAAATGCATTTTATTGTAATTTCTTTAAAACTAAAAATATTTAAAATGAAAAAATTATATTTGAAATTTTTAGGCTTTTTTTGTATTTAATTAGATTCCAAAATGTTTTTCTTTTTCCGATTAAATAATTTACATATAAAAAAACTTAAATACGGCAAGAAAACTTTGAATAATGGTCAATATTTTAAAAGAAATACTTGAAATTATTTTAATCGTCAGTACTCTGACACAATGAGTCAGAAGCGTCATAAAATGCTCATAACTGTGATTCTTCTTATAACTTAACACACAAATAATATAAACAAAAAAAGTCAGAGTTACGTTGATTTTATAATGACTGTGACTGTTTGTGTCAGAGTAACGACGTAATATTGTTAAATTGGAAAATTTTTAAAATCAGCATAATTTTGTGTTTGCTTGATATAAAAAAATTAAAAAAAATAATTCAATACTCAGTAGGTGATTTTCATTCGTAAAAAACCGATTAAACCCATTGTTCAATGTTAGAAAATTAATGCTTACCAAAAATGGGCGATCGCAAACAACCCGATGATTGCGTTCAAAATCAATATGAATTTTAGTTTTAATAAAAACAAAGAATGCGTCAATAGTTGTAAGCACCATTTCAATCTTACTTGTCTGATAATGAAGGGTAAAAATTTGTTACTCTGGTTTGCAGTGCTGTTAAAAGTACACGACATGTGTGTTAAATTTCTTTAAAAAAACATATACCGTGCAATTTGTTCTTTAAAAATTGTAAAATACTAGCAAATGTAAGTTCTATACTAACAAGGAACTTTTATAAAAACCCAATATTCTGGTTTTTACTCGAACCTCAATTAATTTTTTGTAAAATTTTTTGACGGAAACCATGGAAACTAGATCAGATAGAAAATGGTTTTTTAGCAGTGTAGCGATATTATTTTTGCATTTATGCACTGGTGATTCTAATACAGGGAACGAAAGCTTCGTTACAAGGTGCTTTTTAACTTATTATTAAAATATAGCATATTATTTAGCATATTATTAAAAACATCTTTGATTTTCTGGTATCTGGGTTACTTTCGGCCATAAAAGCTACCGAAAAATTTTTTTATAATACATATTTTAGAAAAAACAAAACTAACCGTTTTAAGCATCAAACGCCATTGAACGAAATTCTGAGCAAAAAGTGCAAAAATTAATAGTAAAAATAGTAATATTTTAACCTAAATTTCAGAAAAAGTCGCACATTTGCGGCCAAAAAGTTCCAAAAAATCTGTGTATCATTTTCTTTAAATTTTTTTGTTTAAGTCAAACATTACTTGCTGTTATTATACGCTTGGCTTTGACCATATTAATATTAGCCATTTTCGTAATCGCCTTTTGTTTGGTTACCACGGTGAAACCTTCGTTCCACCATGGTAAACCTTTGTCTGATGGTGGTGGTATCTGCCTCTGACCATTGTGATGTTTAAACTTTACCATGGTTAACTTTACGTTTTACCACGGTCATACCATGGTAACATTGAAAAAAAAATAGTTATTGCTGCGCACGCACCGCACAAGCGTACGTTTTTTTGCACTCCAGCCTCAGTAAACGAACCGTCCAGTGAGTGAGCGAATTGAAATGGGTGAGCTGGTGCGCATTTAGTGTATGGTAGCAACTATTTAAAATCAAACCACGCATGCAGTTTAAGCTACCACTCATACACAAAACCACGCATGCAGTTTAAGCTATCACCCATACACACCATACGTTTAACAGAAAACGACGCCATCGGTGGTCTTATTGATAAATATAAATAATCATTTAAAGTTTAATATATTTTTATCAGTGCACTTTAGGCCCGGTTCATACTTGGTTCTAAGTGTCTAAAGAACAAAATTAAAACTCCGATTTTGGGTGTTTTAAGGAATTTTTTTATTTTTTTTTGCATTTTTTGCATTTGGATCTATCTAAAAAAATATAAAAGGTTTCCATTATCCAAAAGAGCTTTTAAAATGGCCAAAATTGAACATTTTGTTTTTGTACTTTGGACACTTTGGATAGAGTTTATCACATACTTATTTTTATGGAAATGTTTTGTAGATTTTTTAATTCAAGTCATTTTGATACATTTTTGATTTCATTTTTTTATTATTTTAATCAAATTTAAAGTTGCTATAATCAAAAATCTTATAAACTTTAGAGATAACTATAATGAGTTGCTGAAAATACTATTGGAAAATTATCATTCAGAAATTCGACCAAACTTCAGAGGTACATAAATTGAAAAACATTTATTTTATGTTAGGAAAATATAATTGTCTGAATCTGATTAAATTAAGCCTTGAAAATATAAGAAAATAAAAATTAAAAAAAAAATGTCTATTTACTCCGAGCGTAAGTAACAAAATAAAAAAAAGACTACTCGGTTGGTATAGAAATTGAAAAATTATATATAAAACAATTTATAACAGTCTCGAAATTGCCACTTTCTTACACTTTAATTAAGAATTTCACTTTACTTATAAACTTGTGAAAATAATTTTTGTTGAATTTTTAATTTATGTATTTTAACGTTCTACTGATTGTTTTCTGTTGACGTATAAGCCCGAACTGAGAAAATTCTGTTTTTAGTGTTTTATTCTTTCAACATTTTTGTCAAATTTAGTCTCAAAAAATTTTAAAAAATTGCACACTGATATGACTTTTTAGAAATCGGTTAGTTATAAAAGATGCACCTTTTTAACATTTAAGTTTTGTGTTGATGAAAACGGTTTTTTTCCAACGACAAGTGAAATTAATTTGCACTTAAATTACAATTTAATATACAGAAATATTAGCCAGGAGCATAAAATATTAGTGAAAAATACACTTTATAACCGAAACTATTAAAAATGAAATTAAACAAATTTGTAGGAAAACCAGTAGCTGTGAACGTGTATATGGAAATCAACAACATCATATCTATCTCGGAAGCAACCATGGTATTTTTAGTTTTCAGTTTCATTTAAGGTTTAACACATACTGGTGATGTAATGTAATTGATCAGGTGTCGAACAGGGTCATCCCACTTAACATTATGACGTAACAAAATATTTCAAAAAAAACTTTATTTATTTAAAATTTAAAATAATATTTATTTACATTTAGCATATATCTGACGGTATTTAGATTTAATTTTTAAAATTTTATTTTTTTAATTTAATCTTATTATTTTTATAATAATCAATAATATTATTATTATCAAAAATATATAATCTATAGAAAAATGTGCAATAGGGTCATGCATTTAATTTCGGCACTTTTTCAAGTTTTAATTACATATTTTATTATAACTTGGTCCCAAAATTGAATTGAGAAGTGATTGATAGCTCCTTAGAAACTAAATGAATGGGCGAAAAAAGGACAGTCATAACATCATCTGCCAATCTTTTTGTTGCCTGTAGTAACCTTTTGAAGGAAAATGGGCAAAAGGTGCATTTAATTTCGGCACTTTCGAAAATGCATTTAATTTTGGCACTTTAATTTAGTTTTCACTTTTTCACTCAGATAAAAGCAAATTAGAGTAAAAATAACCAATATGGCAGTAAATGTAGCAGTCAACTTTCAAATAAGCCATTAAACATTAATATTGACCTAAAAGAAGAAAGTTATAGCCTGAAAAAAAAGTGCCGAAATTAAATGCACCAAACGAATTTTCCAAAGTTGCCATTTTTGATATCATCCCTTATAAAACGAAAGTTACCGATATGTTGATTGTTATGCATATCAGTGTGTTCAGAATTAGAAAATACACAACTTTGTAATATAAAACTTTTAATCAAACAAAGTTGAAAAAAGTTATGGCCAAAAAACGGTTTTTAAAATGTCCAAAAACTGCCGAAATTACATGCATTACCCTATAAAAAAATAGCGCCGGAATTGTGGAATATTCTGACCCCCTTAAAAAATGATCGGGATCTCAAAATATCCCGGCGTATCACGTCAAGATTTTAGGGACCTTCATAATCTCATATAGTATTCGTGATCACATCATGTATGTTTTGCTCTATGAGAGTGATAGTGGGTGGAGCTTAAAACTGGAGATCTCTACGTTCATTAGAGATCAATTTTTCCCCAAATTAGAAATCAATTTTTCAAAAAATTTTGGTTTTTAACAAGTCTATTTTTATGGCTAGGATTTTGACGTCGATTTTTATTACCGGGAATCATGGTTGGATCCTCGTCTCAAATACAACGCAAAGAACTATTCCAGTATAACAGAGGTTATTTTTTATGCCAATATTTTTCTTTCACAACAATATAGACTTGTTCTGAATAAACGTATTTCACTGTACAAGAGAGGGTGCAAAAAGAAAAAAAATCGTAGTTTTTTGGTTTCTTTAGTTTAAATCTATACTTAAATTTAATACACAATGATATGTTTCAGCAAGAATACATAAGAGGAGAGAATGTCCGACTGTGTGTTAAACGGTTGTTCAAATCATAGGTATGTAGATTTTTCCACGGTGTAGATTTTTATCATATGTATATAAAAAATCTACTACGACCTGTGGAATAATCTATTTGCAGAATAATCTACATGATAATTTTGCTAAGCAATACTGTAGATTATTCTACATGATAATCACGAATTCGCAAACAAAAAACCTACGTCCGAACGTAAAAGTCTTTGATGAAGTTTTTTTCATGTAATCTTGTGAAATATTGAACGTTTTTTTGTGGAATCCGACTTATAAATTGTTTTACCTGTTAAAGCTTAAAATAATTCGAATAATTTGAATTTTTCGACACTATGTATCATGCAGAAAAATTTCATTTATGTGTTTTGCTTTTACAATTTTTCATTTTGCAGACTTCAAACTACAAAAAACTTCGAACGTAAACTCCTCAAATGAGGTTTTTTCACGTAATGTTGTCAAATATTCCCAGTTTTTTGTTACAAAGGGCATATGAATTATTTTATATGTTAAAACGTGGAATATTTTTTGACTATAGGCAAATAAAATCTAGCTGACCGCGATATTTGTAGTATTGAATCGTCTATTTAACAACAAAAACATTTAAAATTTTTCACTAAAGCGGATTAATAACGAAGATTAAAAACTGTATTTTAATAATTATTTATCAAATTACTTATTTTGGAACCTAAATGCAAGTTTTTAAAGGGCTAAAGTTGGTGAGTTTTTGTGTATTTTGTAAAAAGGTGGAATTAAAAAAAAAAATTCTGCGTTCTTATTTGTTTTTTTTTAAAAAACGTTATTACCGTACAATTTTAATTGGTCCCCTCATGTCTGCATTCTAATTTTCAGCGTCAGCCAGATATAATTCAACCATAATTTAAATTATTCAACAGTTTATTATGTTTAAAAACTTCATCTAGGGTTTTGCGTTCACAAATGTTTTTTTCTACATGATCAAAAATCTAAACTGTGGAAAAATCTACCTATAATTTAAACAACTGTTTAACACACAGTCGGGCATTTTCCACTCTTATGCATTCTTGATTTTACTAGGTTAAAGTGCTTTTGTG